>CAODLS010934169.1:0-33861 GCA_948243855.1 Flueggea neowawraea | reverse complement strand
CATTTGATCTGATATATTTGTTGATAAATATAAAAATCCAAACATAACGTAACAGAAATTACTATTATTTGCACTTTTTTTGTCAAAAAGAAAGATCAGACTGTTTGAATTCTTAAATTATATTCTTCGGTTTTGAAGTTTATACTGATTTAATCTCCTAATTCAAGCAAATGTCTGTTTGACTCTGCTAATTCAAACAAAAACAAATGCATGTTTGTTTCATTAAAAAAATTAAAAATCTAACATTTAATCTCCTTTGAAAATATTTCTTAGAGCTAAAGTTTAGTTTGTTCTGTTGTTGAGGTTATTGTTGAATCGTTGTGGACAAAAAACAATTGGCTGGATTCAAACCATACACTTGGAGTAGAGGGTATGTGGAGATCTGGGCCGTCCATTTGAGTGCAGTGGATGTGGTGCATGTGGACCAGATGGCGCTTGGGACTGATGGGGTAGATCGTGGCCGCGTATTGATTTGGATGGTTTGCATGTACTGTGGGTAGAAACAAGAGAGTCAAGTCCATAGGAAGCCTTCTGTGATTGCGATAGCTTCATCTTGGATATGGTCACACGAACGAAGTCGTATCATAGCCACATGGTTATTTTGAGATTAGTTATCAAAAAGAACATCCATAATCGATATGTCCAGATTGAATTTCTTTTAAAAACAAAACTGTACTGTTTAAGAATGCAACGATTAAAAAGAATTATAGTCCGCATTAATAATAATTTTAATTTCGTTCATATTGGATATACATGAATTTGACGATTTGTATTATGTCCTCCGTTTGTTAAAAAAGAAAAATTGAAAAGTAAAAAGTTTGATTAGTTCTAAAAATATATTATGCATGTGTCCTAATCATATTAGTTGTGATATATGTCAGCTGATAATTTTTATCTCAATCAAAATAAAACTCTAAATTTCTAACATCACCACTAGATTATGGATATATATTATAAGTGAAATAAACTTGGGGAAATGACACTTTATGCCATTTTTTCATATTTTTATTTCACAAATATAATCTAAAACACTATAATATATGAAATAAAACACTTTTATTTTTAATTACAACAATAACGTATTATTTAAACAATTTTTTTCTTTTTTCTTCCCTTCAAACTCACCTCCCTCTCTCTCTTTCTCTTTCTCTTTCTCTCTTCTTCTAAGGTTCATTGTCCTTGCCTCCCTCTCCATCGTCACCACCCACTCCTCCTCACCGCTATCTCATCCTTCATCTCCCTCTGTGATTTCTCATTCTCTCTTCTCTCACCCCCTCCTCTGATGCGATGTGATTCCATATCTCTTCCTCATTTCTTTCGTCTTTTTTCTTGTCTTTCACAATCGATCTTCATCTAATTTCCCCATTCCTCCAACGTGATCTGAATGAGTGTGAGAAAGAGAGCGACGACCAACAGCGATGAGAGAGAGTGTGTGATCCAAACGATTGCGAGACAGAGAGAGCGACATGATAAGAGAAGAGAGAGAGAGAGAGTAAGACACTAACGGTACAGTGGTTGGAGAGAGATACGAGAGAGCGGCGGCTGCAAAATGGGCGGCGGTGGCTAGGGTTTTGTAAACCCTAGTTGCTGCCATCAAAAAGAATGACCAATTAAAAAAAATTAACAACTTAAATTATATACTAATTACAAAATCAGTCCTGAATTCATTTAATTATTTAGAAAAAGAGCTTCAAACATTGAAACTATCTTTTGCAATTGAATTTTTTAAAATTTTACTTTGGATCGTACTCATTATGTACTCGTTATGTACTCACTTTTCTTTTTGTTTTGAACTAATATTTTGATCTAAGCTTTCGTACACATGTTGTTTTCTCATTGTGCTCTGTTTGTACTGGAGTTGTTCTCCATATGTAATCGGTCATTTTTGGCAAACAGAGCCTTCTTAACACTACTCTGTACTCGGGTTGTACCCCACATTTACTCGGATTGTGCTCTGTACTCGAGATGTACTTGTGTTGTACTCATTTACTTTTATTTGGTCTCTATTTGTTTTCTTTTTTGCTGTTTGTACTCGCGTTCTACTCAGTTGCACTCATTGTTAAAGATATTCTCTGTTTGTTCTTATTTAGTTGTTTTACCAGTCTGTACTCGAGTTGTATTCATTTCACTGGCTTAAAGAGCGTGGTCAACTTTCTGGCGTGTGGTCAACGCGCGGTCAAACTGTTATATTTTTTAATATTTTATTCCTTGTTTTCATGTTTGGTAAGTTTTTCACATGTGTTGTATTAGAGAAATTGTTTTTTTGTTTTGTTGCCTGTTTTTGCAAATCACCCAATAAACTTTGAATTTGTAATTTTTTGAGTTCTACATGGCGTTGCTCAACTTGTAACCTCTGTGATCCTTTAGAAAAAGAAAGGGGCAATTACTTATGGCGTCCATGTGTTTTGTTATAATCTCTCAATGCATCCCTAAGTTTTAAAAAGGCTCTTATTACTTCTCTGTTTGTAAACTGCGTCAGCCCAAAATGCATCTTGTTGACATCTGTTTCTTCCAGTTTGCATATAAATACTTTATGTAGAACATGTGATATCAGGATTAAGTATTCATGATGTATTCTGGACTAACACAGTTTACAAGTAAGGATGCAATATGAACCTTTTCAAAATTTAGGGATGTAATAAGAGATTATGATAAAATACAGGGACGCAAGTAATTGACCAAAAAGAAATCATGATAGAGGAAACAAAAACACAATGACAATAACAAAGAGAAATGTGCAACAGACGTGACACGGGAAATCGAAAGCATCAATGACGAACGATTGATACAATTAACTATAATAATATAAAGAGATGCGAGACATGTTGATTTGCATTTTCTTTCCGTATAGAAGGTTTTGTAGTCTCTCCATGGGAGCCTTGAACATTTGAACATCTCCAAAATATAACATATTTTTGTTATTTTCTCCACGTTTATAGAGATCTTGTAGGCACGTGTTTTGCACGTGAATGTTGTTTTAAAATATTAGGGTGCATCTTTCAAATTTTCTATGCCATATATAATTGTCCAGAAAACACCTTTTTTAAAGGTAACATTAGGATGCATCATTAGAATTCTCTATACCAAATATAATTGTCTAGAAAATATTGTTTTTAAAGGTTCTCTTCTCCTTGAATATGGTGATCATTGATTGTACATAGACCACTAAACCCAAAACATATAAATTAAAAAAAGATCTATAAAAAACAGTAAAAAAATATACATAAAAAATTAGTATTATGAGAAATACTAATTAATTCCATTTTTTTTACTCCAAACCTTAATTCTATTGCACAAACTTTTTCATTGCAAAAGGGAAACCATTTTATTGAAATTACCAGAGTCAAAACAATATTACAGATAGGTCCATTATCAACTGAATATTTCAATACCACCATTCAAGATTCACGGCTGGAACAACTAATAAGAAGATTATCTGCATAAACAACTTGAAGAAATTGATGCTGGAGGTGGCCCTGTAACCGAAGCAACTGTAAACAGTGATTTTGGTCCCAATGAGAAATGGAATGGCATTCCATGATGAGGATGAATTGGAGTTTTAAAGAGTTTGAATACTTTGTTGAAATTCTTTTGCAAATCAAAACAAATAACAAAATCTTTTACAAACAAAATCAAAGTTAAAATGTGGAAGCAATAAAACCATCGATTCACAAATAATGTAAAGTAAATATAATGCAAAATAAAGAAAGTAAATGAGAGAGAAAATCAAAGCCTCGATTTATAGTGGTTCGGTCCTCTTAACCTATGTTCATTCCTTGAGAATCCTCTCAAGAATTTTAATCAACTATCTCCTCACTTGCAGGTGGAGGGAAACCGTTTATAACACTTGTTTTTACAGGCTTAACAAGCAAACCGTTACACCTTGTTTTAAGGAAAAAAATGAAATCCTTAGTTTTTGGGGGCTGAACTAGAAAACCGTTTCTTTAATTTTTGCGGGCTCAACTAGAAAACTATATCCACTTGTTTTTAGGACAAAACAAGCAAACCAAAACGGAATCAACTAGTAAATTGAACCACTAGTTTTTGCATGCTTAACTAGCAAACTGTATTCACTAGTTTTCTAAGGCTTACTAGCAACCATTTTTTTTTTCTAAGGCTCAACAAGGAAACTTATCTACCTCAAGCAAATAATCTTGCTTGTTACAAGATTTAACCCAAGACATGGAAAATTAAATCTCATATCAACCCAGAAATAATATTGCAAGAGAGTAGCTCAAATGGGTTAGAAAGGTAGAAAAGAGAGATAAAATGGATAGAAAGCTTTAGCACATGTCTCTCTTTTTTCTCTACTGTTTTAGGACGTCTATTTATAGCCATTTGAAATAATATAGCCGTTGGAGTCTCAAAGCAGCCGTTGAGAGATAAGACAAATTCTGTCCAGTAATGACATCACCTTGAGCTACATGCATTGTTGTCCATCTACGTGCATAGTTTATTATTCCATCTGAGTTCTGCGTGTATTGATAGCAAGTCTACGTGCGTTGCCAAAACTCTAATAGTCTTGGCTTTGTGTGAATCAAAATCTACGTGCGTTGCTCATCTACTACTTGTATTATTCATTCTTCTATGTGCATTGATCATGCTTCAACGTGCATTTCTCTAAATTCCAGAATGTGCAATTTTCACCCAATTGCGTTCTACGTGCACAGCTCCTCCTTCAACGTGCTTTGTCGTCTGATCTTCAAGATTGCATCTTTGATTATTCACGTGATGTATCAGGGAATATTCAAATTCAAATTCCCGAAGAGTGTCTTGCTTTTGTCCGAATTTGCACTCGTCTACGTGCGTAGGTCTTTGTTCTTCAAAGATCACTGCATAACAACTCCTTCTGTGTGCGTTGAGCAAGATCTGATGAGTTTTGCCTCCAGTGCCATACAAGTCTACGCGATTTGCACGATTTCTATGTGCGTAGATCATCCATAACGTGCCTTGTTGCCATAATTCACAGAGTCTACACATCTACACTTCTTTCATGAATGTTTTGTTCACATCATTATCAAAATTAAACTCAACAACAACTAACGAAATGCCCATTTTCACAGGATTCCGATTAGAAGGCGAACTTGGAACTCCTAGACGACTTAAAGAAGCACGAACCTCCATAAAGTTCTTTTAGATTAGAACAAAAAAATGTGGATTTTTAATATGGTCAACTGATGGATCTGCAGACCGAGCGTTGTGTTTCCCCTACATTAGAGAATTAATGTTGTAAGTAGATGTTCTGTACCCTAACAACAAAAATATTAATCTCTTCAACAATTTCAAAAATTAATAAGAAAACGACTGAATGTTAGATGGAAAACTCAGTTCCTTTTTTTTGTTAGTTTTTTCATATTATGTGCCCATATATTAAAGAAAATTGTTGACCAAATAAAGTAATATTATATTCCCACAGTTAAACTCTTAATTTTGCAAGTAAATCAAATTGTGCTTAATGGCTAAGAAGCAAAACCGGACAGGAATGAGATGTGCTTAACCAAATTAATAAAGAAAAAGGAAAAAATGTAGTGAAACAGTATACTGCAATGTAGATTGCTCTAAAAGAATGCCTATATTCATCCTTACCGCATTGTAGATTGCTCTAATTTTTGGGAGTTGTTTTGGACAAATTACAGATTGAGAAACGGAGCACTGCAATGAAGAGTTGAAATTAGTCATCAAGGTGTGTTTGTTGAAACCTAGCCGATTTCCATCTGACTAAGAAAAAACATAAAAAGTACCTGAGGAAAAGATTTAGCAATTGTCTCAGCATCAGATAGACGAATTTCTGTTTTGAAGATCAATATTTTCGTTCTAATCCAAGTTTTGTATTTGTGGTCGATAGACTGGTTTAGGCAAGGGGTAAGGATTACTTGCAGCAACATGATTTATCTAGAAGATCAAGAACAAATTCATTAACCTCCGAAAAGTTTCTTTTCTTTTTTATTTTTCTGTCATCATCTTTCGTTCAGCCACTTAATTCGTTGTACCAGACAAGCTACATTGCGAAAAATGCCAAAATCAATTAGAAGAACAAATAAAACATCAATAAACACGTATCAGAATATGATTTTTGGAATTAAATGTGACTAACGTGAGATCGGCATTGGATGAAGACGACTTATGCATTTCAAACCATATCACAACAAGCATACACAAACACTTAGCTAATAGAAAGATAAGCACTTATCTTAGAGATAAATACTCGTGTGATACTCTATCTTGATAATAAAAATTTCAAAAAATATATTTTAGCATTTAGTATTTTCTCATGAATATTTAAAATTTTATTAAAAGATATGTCATTTCTCTACTTTTTACTATTTATTCATTACCAATTATATGAAAACATTACCTGCTAAATGATATAGTGCTAAACGAATCCTTATATATGTTATAATATGATTATTTACTCTGTTCACGGATTCCTATTTCAAGCCCTCAAGGAAAGTGGCAAAGTCCACGAGCTCATGGTCCGACATGACTTCTTTTTTGCCCCAAAAATGCCAGATTTTACAAACTCGTTGTGTGAATGCTATTTTCGAGAATGCTATTATACACTCGAGAAATTAAGTTTTCTTAAACATGAATTTTTTTTTCATCCAGAAATTATACAAAATATAGACAAACGTGGACGGAAGGTGCACAAAATGCACACAAATGTAGATAAAACTAAAAATTGTATATTTTTTTCTAACAAGTGGAGAAAAAAATATATAATTTTTTACTAAATATCAAATATTTTGATTTATTATACTAAGTGTACAAAAAATTAAAGCTATATGTAATTTGCTTTAACTTTAGAGCACACCAATAAAAAAAAAAAGAAATTAAATATACGAATTTCATCTTTGAACTAGATTATATATTAGCCCGCCATCCGCGGTAACGTTTTAGAACATCAATGATTTAAAAATTATATTTATGAATTATAACATTTCGTAATTAGCAAACACAATATTTGTTTACTAATAATAAAATGAAAAAGATAAATTTTATAGAACCTATAAAAAAATGTTAATTGACGAAATTGTTAATTTAAAATATTGTCTAACAAATCACTAAAATTAAAACAATAAATATTTCAAACTGAAATTGTTTGCATTCTCTATTTTTTTTTGAGATATAACTTATCTCACTATTTTCTGCCGTGTTATATCTTGTTTTGGCTCAATTTCAGTTTATTATTACTAGGAATTTTGTTAGTTCAAATAGCTGCGCAACAATGTCTATTATTTTTTCCCAATTCTATTTTCTTGTAGTCTGCAAAACTGTGTAGCATTAATGGGCACAAGACCAAAAGCGAGGCGCCGCATCATAAAGACAAACATGATTGTAAGATATGGGATACGTTATGCGTTGAGAAAATAGAAGAGTATTGCGGCTTTCATATCGATTGATTTCCACCGTGATGTTAATATGGAGGTACCCAACAGTGAGCATCCCTCAACTGATGCTAATAGTGAAACATAGCAGGCATATACTTGTGTTTATGTATTTCTCCTTTGATTTGTTGAATCTTAGTTACTTTACTTTGGAGCCCTTTTGATTATCTTTTTTATTCTCATTCAAGTATGATGAATTCAGAGTGTTATAGCCTTTTCACCGTAGCTTGTACTTCGTAGTCCAATCTTGTCTAATTGGATGAAGTGTAATTTGAAACAAATGCAGGAAGATTTAGAGCTTCAATTTGTAGGTTCTCTAAGGAGAACTCTAGCAGTTTATCACTACTATGTTTTTTCCCCAGGAAAACAACTACGAGTTTTATAATCGTTTCATATGTTATGTGCTACTAGAAAATGACATTAGCAAAAGAAGCAGACAATTTGGTTGGGGAAGGCCAGTTTTGCAGTAGCTTCCAGGAGTTTAAGAGAGGGATTGTGGAAGTTTTAAGTCTGTGATGTGCCTGAGACCTTTACCTAATTCATGACTACTTTCTGAAATTTTAAGCAGTGTTTTGACGCATCTCAATTAAATTACTTATCTTAAGGTAAGAAGCTCAAGAAGAACACTGATGTATTGAGGATTAACATTTTTATTAATGTGTAGAAAATCGCAATTGTGTTTAATCATTAAAGTTTTTTTTTTGAACGTGTTTAAAGTAAAGTTACTTGTGTTCTTTTGTCAAATTGGTTCTTGGTTGAAAGAAGATAAAGTTCATGGCTTCGGAACTCTGGTGGTCAAAAGGTGGACAAGCCTCTATGGTCGACTTCTTGCTTCTTGTATCGACAAGAGGCTTTAGGATTCACATGGAGAAGTGTCAATCCGACCCGGATTCTAAGTTCTTAAACTCTACTCGTATTACGCTGAGGTTTAATCTTTGCTTAGCTATCTCTTTAAAACCAAGTTTGTGCAGTTTTTATGATGTTAATGCGTCTAAACAAGATTATAAACGAGAAAATGTAAAATTGGTCATAGTTGAATCAAAATAATAACTTGTATTATCAACAAGGTGACTCCATACGTTTCTAAATTTCCTTTTTTTTTCTTTTTTGGTGTGTTTCACTACTATTATCAACGATATTTGAAGCCGTAACGCTTTCCAAATTCAGGCTTGGTACGTAACCTGGAACATCTTTCCCTTTCTTGGACTCATCCATACTTTGTGTCATAACCAATAATACGGTGTCAAATTGGTACCAAAAGTGTAAAAATAGACCGGTCTAAGGACTTGTTGATTTGTTGGCGATCACGTTCTTACGTCGAATCAGTAGTTGCGTCCTGGAATTACTTGCATGGAATCCTCCTTTTATCACCATGGTGACGCTTCAAGCGAATTATATTATGGGTGTGTTTGTTTGAATAAATTTTGTAATTGTAGATTATAAAAATAGATTATATAGTGATAAAGTAGAGAAATTGCACGCCTTTTTAGATGCATATTAATTTTATACAAGGCAATATACACCAAATCATATTATTGGTTTCATATTGACGAAAGCTATATTTGTTGTAATGTGGTTCTTAACCAAGAATATTTATTATTAAGGCTGTGGTTTTTTTAAATTCTTCATTCATTCACGTCTTCTATTATTGTTTTCGACTTGTAGATTTTGACCAATGGCAGTGTTTCTGGACAATTTGCTTGCTGAAGCCACTTCACTTTCTTTCTATAATTTTTTAATGGATTCTCTTTTTTTTTTCCGATTATCTCCAAGCTACTTTCTTTTTTCATTTATTGATGTTCCAAAATGGTTTAAAGATTATTGTCATAATTTGAAGCATTATTGGCGGAAAATTAATGCGTATATCTTTTTTCCTCGCATTGGAGGTTACTAACTTTTCGAGTCTTTAATTTTTATTCACGGAACAAATGTGGCTGCTCCAAAAAAAGCATTCAAGCAACAGTATGACAGCTCCAATTTGAGGTATTCAATGACTGTATAGCGACAGCCTTATTTAGTTTATGAACATACTCTGTTTGTAGACATGATGCATCTTTATCAAATTTTCAATTTAAGAACATAGTCTTCCTCATTTTCTAAGTTTATAGACATGAATGTTTTAACGAAATGTTTAATTTAAAGATATAATGGTCTTTTCCAGTTTTTTAATTTATAGATGTGAAGGTAATTATGAAATTTTCAGCCAAGAAAAATAGTGGTTTTCTTCAATTCTTTTTGTTTTTAAATACATTAGGTCTCCTTTCATAAATATTTTCAATTTAAAAACACAAAGGTCCCTTCGTTCTGCGGCTTATAGACTTTGCAAATCTCTTTTGCAGGTTGTTTGTTTTTGTCAAACAACATGATCATGACACCAACAATAAAACGAGAGCAAGTAATCACAAGAAAGCATCTTCAAATTACAAATTTTTGGCACACACAAACTGCTAAAAAATCATTGAAACTTTGATCCCGGCTATTTGTTTTTAACACAGGCACGATCTATTAAAATTGATAACTAAATTGGTAAGCATCCTAGTTTAAGGTTATGAGATTTTGAGTTTAAAGTATGCAGTAAAAAGATTTTTAAGGATATGGGAATGAGCCACCTTTTTTCTAAAGTCTACGATCTATTAATACAAGCGCGATATATAGTTAAGACTTTTGAAGATTTTTTTGGTATTGGATAGATGAGTAAAAACATTAATATCATTAATATTGTAAATTATTAAATTAAAAAGAATTTGCTTTGATCGATTTGATTTATTTCCTAATATTTTTATAAAAGATGTTTTCTTATTTGTAGCTCCCGTTATATCTCTTAATTTTTAGCTACTAGGAGATGATCCCTTTTGTCTAATATTGTTATTTGTCAGACGTATGCTAAACCAATTTTTTGAGGCACACCGCCTCTAATATAAGTCCTGTATGAATAATTAAACTAATTTACCAGACAAATCCTCTAAAATCCAATATGCTAGAAGAGGCTTTGATAACAAACGAGAACGATCTACCACAACCCAACAATCGCATTAGGGTTTGATATAAACCCTTCCTTCACTACACCATAAAAAAGTTATCCCGTCTCTCATCTGTGGCGCGATCATCTCGTCAATCGTCAATCTATAATATGATTTTCCGGCTCTGTTTGTTTAGCATATCTAGCAGGTTCATCTCGTGGAGTTGGTGGAACAGCAAGACCGAAACGAGGCATTGTTGGTTGTTTTAAACCACATCATTAGGTAGGTTTCTCTTTGAAAGTTCTAATATCGATATGCTCTATGTATGTGTATACAATTGTACTTAATTACGCATTCTTTAGAGATATGCAAGCTTAAGGCCTTTTCTACTACCCTGTATCCAGTTATTATCGTGCGCCTTGTAATGTTAGCGTGCATATTGGGATTCACTTTCTGGATTATAAAAAAAGATACAGGGTACCATCACCTGGTACTGTGTCTAAGAATTTCCTTAGTTCAAATAGCTGTACAACAATTTTCCCAATTTTCTTGTAGACTGCAAAACATTGTAGCGTTACAGGGGACACAGTCAAATGCGAGTTATGGCATCAGAACGAAGATCAGTGCAACAAGTGGCATGAGGTATTCCATGAGAAGATAGCACTATGGTGCGGCCATGAGAAGATAGCACTATGGTGCGGTATTCATATCGATAGAGCATTCCCTCAACTAATGCTAGCCACTCTACAACACTACATTGTAGATGCTCCATGTATGACTTCTGAGAATTGGTTCGGTAAGGAAAAGCATACGATTTTTTTTATTGAATTAATGTTGAAGACCAACAAAGAAATAACCTTTCCATTCAATTGCCACTGTTTCTATTAATTGTTCCATTACTTCTATTGGTGATATACGAAGTATAATGCCAAATACAATGAAAGCAAGTTCGTTTAGGGGAAAAAAAAAGGAAACAAGTTAAAAGACAACTGAAAAAACTAAATTGAACAAATTAGTAACTTAGGGATTACTTTGTTGATTCTAACAATCTTTCTAGAATGTTTTTAGGAAATATACTTCTCAAGATGTAATTTCTTGGAAAAATATATTTTAACTTTTATTTGATTTAAGTTAAAATTTTAGAGAAGTGTAATTTTTATTTTATATAAATATAAATAAAAACAAAGAAAACTAAAATTTGATTGAATTATTTTGAAATAAGAAACACATATTACTCATAATTTGGGAAAAAAACTAATTTTTTCTGGAGAAGTTCAATTTACCTAAGTTTTAGTGAGGAAGTAATTTTATAGTTCTCAAAAATTAGAAATTCAAAATTCAATTAAGTAAGACGACTTTTTTTTATTTCTCAAGAAATTGAACTTGCATACCTTTTTTTCTCCAACCAAACAAAATAAGTTTAGTTTTTAGGGTTCACATGGAGATAAGTCAGACCTAGACCCAGATCTACTCGTATTATGATGAGGTTTAAGGCATTTGTCTGAAACTTTTCTTTTCCTGGATGAGTAAAACCTATTGTATTCAATTTAAAATTAAAAAAAAAACTTGTTTTTTGATAAGTGAAAAAAGGAAACTTGTTGTATTGGGTAGTTTATCGGACATCTCCGAAAGGACAATGAAATTGACTTACTTATAAGGAGAAAACACAAAATTACAGTCAAACCTCTTTTCGATCGTCATGTTCCTGGAACATGAGTAGATAAGGTAGCCAAGGAATGAAAGTCCTTTACTCTCCCTGCAACGATCGATGCAACAACAAAGATCGATGATCTAATCCTTTTCATATATAATTGTCAAGATAAAAGGCATTGCCCTTTTCATCCGGACACTTTTCCAATTTCAAAAGAAAAGCAAATGACGTCAATGCATGAAAACAACATAATTGGTCATAGTTGAATCAAAGTAACAACTTGTATCATAATCATAGTAAAAAAAGTATCAACTTGTGTCATCAAAACGGTGACTCGACACAGTTTCAGTTCTCTTTTTCTTTCGGTTTATTTCATGAATATTATCAACAAAATTTGAAGTTGTGACACTTTCCAAATCTAAACTTGATTTGTTCTTTCCCTTTCTTGAACTCCTCTACACTTGGCGTCTTTACTAATAATAGTGTCAAATTGGTACCAAAAGTGTAATAATAGACCAGGCCAAGGACTTGTTGATTTGTTGGCTGTCACGTTCTACGTCGTATCAGTGGTTGCGTCCAAAATACTTGCATGAAATCCTCTTTTTAATTGATCAAAAAAGAAATCCTCTTTTTATCGCCATGGTGACGCTTCAAGCTAAGTATATTATAGTCTACTTATGTGGTCCTTAACCAAAAATATCATTTGTTAAGGTTAGTTTTGTGGATTTTGTAAATTCTTCATTCATTTACGTCTTCTATTATTGGTTTTGTCTTATAGATTTGACCAACTATGGTGTCTCTAGACAATTTGCTTGCATGAAGCCACTTCACTTTCTTTCTTTAATTTTCTAATGGATTCTCTTTTCTTTTTTTCGATTATCTCCAAGCTAACTTTTTAGTTCATTTTCAAGAGTTAATGACAAATGGCTTATATATTATTGTCTTAATGGGGAGCATCATCGGTGGAAAATCAATTCGTATATCCCTTCTTGTTGCACTAGAGATTTGTTCAAAATATGTACGCTTTAATACATTGAACTAAAATTCCATTTTATGCTTTAATACGTTGAACTAAAAATCAGATTTAATCAACGATAAAAAATGAAGAAAGGAGAACGAAATTTAATAAAGAAAACTACAAAAATAATGTACTATTCTAATACAATGCATTTTTAAATTGAGTTGAATGAATGAACGTCGTCGATTATATATATATATATATATATGTTATTTTTACTTTATTTTTGGGCAGGCGTAGAATGTCCATAATTCTGATCATTTCACGGTTGTTAATAAAGTTAAATTTTAGAGTTAATATACTCAACCTGTCGATTCTCCAATTTTCTTTTCCTAACAAATTTTGGTTTGGTGATGTGATTGCGTTTAGACATATAAATCTGATCTAAACACAACATCATTTATTTGAATAAAGGAATAATATTCATATTCTTTCCCTGTAATTATATTTCGTTACGCATTGTTTAAAGGGAATTATAATCTTCAAATTTTGCATAAGTTGAAACAAAAGATTGGATGATTATGATTTATATATTCCCATACAAATTACTCAAACGGCAAGGATTCCAAAGCAAAGTGCACATTATATGCCAACATTTCTCACGCATGTTTTTTTTTTTTTTTTCTTATAAGAAAAGAAAATGGATGTATATCCTAGCTTATAACAGGGTTAGTCTAATAATAGGCATTAATTGGCAATCAATCATATATTATGTAATAATAAGCAACAAAATCTTTTTCTTTGATTTCTGCATTACAGAAAAGACTCAATTGATAAATTTTCCCCCCTAAATTGGATGAGAAAACACGCATGATTGAGTAATTAATATTATTGTAACCCGATTACTAAAAATGCATAATATTTTTCTAGACGAACTCAAAGTTTGAATATCCTGATAAATACTCATTAAAAAAATTATGATTCCTGAATTCTAATCGTCCTGTTTGTGTAAAATATAGATTCCCACGCATGATTGAGTGGCAATATTTTCTTGAAAGTCCAAAATTAAAAACTACTTGCTCCGTCTTATAATAATAAGCACAATTTTTATTTGAATATCTTAAAATATGGACACACTTCTCATTTGGATGTCCTAAAATATAAGCAATCTTTTTTTTTGTATTTATTATTAGCAAAATTATAATTTTTTCTTTATTTAATATCTTTCTTCAACTAATTTACTAAATTACCAACACATTTACTCAAAGGATGTAAATGAAAAAAACTTATTGAATTGAATGAGTTTAGCCACTAAAACTCTTATTTTTTAATTTTCGTGAAAAGTGATTAGTGTCTATTATTATGAGACGGAAGGAGTATAAAATATAAACCGTATAAATTGGCATGCACTGTCCATGAGTAAAACATGATCAATATGAATAATAATAAGTACAGGTGAAAAGAAAGTGAAGAGATTTATTAAGCTGACAAAATTAATTTTTTTTGGAGGGTAATAATTCAGGACCACAACTTTGTATAATGACTCAGTATATTTTCAAAAAAAAAGTTTAAATATTTAAATGCATTCCTAGCAAGCTGCTGATTCCTGCCATCTATCTCATATGAGTATTATCCATTTTGAAGGTGGGAATCCACCAACCTACCTGTTTTCTTTCATTGGAGTCCAAATACGAAAGCACCAAGCATTTCTTCCCTCCACATTATCTTGTTACTTCCTTCTTTAATTATCTTCACAACTATAGTGATGATGATTCCAAAATTAAGACAAAATGAAAATATGTGATTTTGTTATATGTATACGTAGTAATTAGAGCAAGGTTTAAAGAAGAATGATTGATGCTCCCTCCATTTCACAATATATGTTTTTTTAGATAAATTATTTTTTTATTAAAATAAGTGACATTTTATAAAATCAAGAAACTTTTATTATTTTGTTTCATATTTGTCTTTGTATTAACTACATTTAAGTTTCTTTTTTAATGAAAGTCGAGTCTTAGAGATCAATGACCGCAACAAAAATATCCCAACTAGGTTGACATCTCCCTTGCATCATTTTCATCTTCCAGAGCTCAGTATTATTAATAAAATAAAAAATAATATAATATCAGAGTAAAAACAACCCGTTGAAAGGCAGAAAAACAGAAGAATACTAAGCAAGCTAGGCAAAGCGGTAATTCTCTCGACCTTGGCCATCAAATACGACCAAGTCAGCACAAAATTCGGGCAGGAGAACCACCACTGCTCATCTTGAATCCGAATAGCCTCTTTGGATAGTTTGTTGGCAACAACATTTCCCTCTCGGAAAATATGACTGAATACAACTTCCATAGAAGACAACTGCTTCAAACAATGGGACCATTCTGTCAAAAACTTTCATGGAACCTGAAGACTTCGCTCCTTTAACAGGCTAACCGCATATATAGAATCACTCTCTATCAAGAGTCGCTTCCAACCAAACCGTGCTGCTTTATTAACTGCGTAGATGACATCAAATAGTTCTGCCTCAAAAGCATAGCAACAAGGTAAAGGGACTGCGAAGCAGCCTTTGACGAACCCCCTGTATGTGCAAAACACTCCTCCTGCTCCGCCAATACATTTAAGTTGCAATGTAAAATTGACGTACCACTTATTATCACCCATGTAAAATTGACCTCGGCACCAAAATGGATCTTTCTAGATTTACTACTTAACGAGGAACTTTTTAGCTACAATTCAAGGATTATGTATCATTGATTTTGAATAACTACATTTAAGTTGTTCCAAAAGAATAAATAAGATTAATATAGTAAATAATCACTATAATTAATGTAAATTAATTTTTTTCTTAATATATGTTTAAAACCTTAAAAAACATATATTATGAAATAGAGGGAGTATTAAAAAAATTAAAAAAAAAAACTAGAAAAAATAGGAGCCAATTCTCTGAATTAGCACGGTTAGGACTATCTATGATCCCAATTGATTTAAAAGAATATAATTAATTAAAGAATAAATTGTTAAGCTTGTGATTTTTCTCATCATAATATTAGGGTCATCTCTATAAGATATGCAAACAATATCTATATTTATTTAAGCATCTGACCTAAGTGTTGGGATGCTTATCCTTTTGTAGTACACCTCGAAAAGGATTTTCTCCCTCTTCAGTTTAGTAAGACTGTGGGTAGTTAGATTTCGGTGAATTTAAGCATCTCAGCCTAATTTAACCTCAAGTATGCGGATGGATAATTAATCATCCGCAATCTAATCACAAACTATATCAATCACGTCATGCAGTTTGATGTGATTGTGAGTGAATGCGGTTAATTCTTACGATTTTAGGATATCCAACAAAAAATTGGCAATACATCATAAATAAAACCTACAATCAAAATACATCAAAACTAGAACTTCTTATAACCAAAGCAAAATCCAGAAGTACTCGAAAAAGCATGATACTATCAAAATACATCACAAAGTTCCCAATCCATGGTCACAATATATAGTGAACAATACATATCAATAAATTTTGCAATCCAAACTCACATTGCGTAATGAAAAACACATCTTTAATATAAAAAATACATCACAAATTTCATCATTTTGTGTTTCATCTCCTAATAAACCGGTGATGTACTCTCCTCGTTGATTGGAGAAAAACAAAGAGCACGAGTAAGCACATTATTTTTCCACAATTTGGGTAACCCGTCTTGTCTAACTATGTTCTATTATGCTTGCAATCTAGGATCATTAATTTTTTTGCGGAAAAAAGATTGTTCTGACTTTCTTACTTAACTTCGATCTTCTTAGCTATAAATGAAATATGTTTTAGCATTAGCATTAACAATTTCAATTCTTTTATCTTATTCAATTTTGTTCTGTTATACTTGCGATCTTGGATCTTTTACTTTTTGCAAAAAAAAGGATTGTTCTAACTTTCTTTCTTGACTTCAATCTTTTGAGTTATAAATGAAGTATGTTTTAGCATTAACATTGCTTACTTCAATTCTTCTAGGGGAAATTATTATTTCGTCCCTGTGTTATAGTCGAATTCGTGATTACACCACTGTGTTTTTAAAAGGCTCATCTTGCATCCCTACTTTTAGATTCTGTCAGGCAGAATTTAGCAAGAACTAACAGGACAACGTTTATTAAGTCACTCTCTTTTGTCCTGTGAGTTCTGGCTGACGAAATTTATGAGTACAGATGCAATAGAAACCTTTTCAAAACACAGTGACGTAATCACGAATTCAACTATAATACAGGGACGAAATAGTATTTTCTCCATTCTTCTATCTTGTCCAATTACATTTTATTATGATTGTGACCTAGTATCTTTCACTTTGTGCTGAAAAAAAAGACTCTTCTAACTTTTTCACTTAACTTACAATCTTTTTTATCTACAAATGAATTATGTTTTAACATTCGCATTGACAACCTTAATTCTCGTATTTTGTCCAATTCTATTATATTATATTTGCGATCATAAATATTTCATTTTTGCAGAATAAAAACCTGTTATAAACAATTGTTCTTGCTTTCTTACTGAATAATAATAAAATTCAGCGTCAATTCCCACTTTTCACTAACTGGCCCTGCCAACCCGCTCTTCTTGAAATTCCGTCCACATTATCTTCTTGCTTCCTTATTTAATTATCTTCATAATTATAGTGATGATGATTCTAAAATTAAAAAAAATGAAAATATATAATATTGTTATGTTCTATACGTAGTTATTAGAGCAAGGGCTTAAAAAAGAATGATTGATGTTAAACAGATAAAAAAAAAGTGGGAAAAATGTGAGAGAATTAGCATGGTAAACTATTTATGATCCCAATTGGTTGAAAATGAATATAATTAATTAAAAAAATTGTTAGGCTTCTGATTTTCTCATTATTATATTTAAGTTAATTTCTATAAGATATATAGACGATATTTTTGTTTATTTAAGCAGTTGACCAAAGTGATGAGATACTTATCCATATTTTCCTTTTTAGTTGCCTTAACAATTTTCAACTACACTATATATGTTAAACCTGAGGAGTCCTCTATATTTAAAAAAATTTAATCAAACAAGTTGAAAAAGACTATAATACAATTCATTAATTGAGATGATTCATGCTCACATATATGAAGATTTATTAGCCAAAGAGTTTAATGTAGGACATAATTACTTCCAAGTAAGCCATTATAGTTGCCAAACAATTTTCAACTAATTATATATATTAACCACATTAGTTGGGAGTGGATTTTACTAGGATTAATGCCAAAATTAAACATAGTCAGAATCTAATCATCGAATGAGATGTTAGGTTAAATCAATCAAAAACATCTTCAGAAATGGAATCCACTCTTCAAAGCACCCATTACATCACACCACGAATACTTTTGCATACATCGTCGTCTACTACTAAGCCTTCCTTTCATTAGGTAGTCAATGCAATTCATCCCCACCTCTCATAATGCATCAAAAAAGGAAGTCATGATTTTGTAAAATATCCAAAACTCTTCTCTCTTTTTATTTATTTTTGCCTATTTTTTTGATAAGTTTTCTCGTTTTTTAGTTTATTTGGATTCTATCACAATAAAGTGAGGATTCTAGGTGCTTGGAATATGAGTGTTGATAAAAAGAATCTCATTTTGGATTAAAGTAAGTCGCTATCGCAACGTAGAACATTTATGCAGTAGGATACCTTTTTTTTCTTCTTGAGAATTACATTTTATGCTATAGTTGTTTAATTACATTTTATAGTTGTATAACATTAAATTGGACCCACTTTATTCTTGCTCTTTTTTCTAACACTATAAAAGGGCGTACTCTTTTAGTTTAGGCAAGCCACACATAGAATCAACAAATTGAGAGATTGTGTGGGTGTGTGTTTTTTGGTTTCAAGAGAAATTACTATAAAGACCTGTCAGGGGAAACCGACGATTGAAGAATGCGGAAAAAACAAAAAAAATCACACAAAAGCACAAGATTTAAGTGGTTCAATCAATAACCGATCTACGTCCACGGGCAGAACACAAATATTCTATTATTCAGAGTTACAACTGGCCAAAAAGATACCAAGATTGTTTCCAAGCCACCTATTTATAGTATACAATGAAACTCTAACTAAAATAGGCCACTCAAAATCCTAATACACGTATTAGAATCCTTCCAAAGTAGGAAAATACGTCCAAAATAGGTTACACGGACAAACTGGGTAAGACATGGACAAATCCTTCAAGACACGGACACGAGAACTCAACCGTATGTCGAGCATTTTATTACACAGTCTAGGACACGGCCGTGTCTCAGACTGTGTCCTGTACTGTCTCGCCAGAACAGCTCCGTTTTGTATCCGATTCGTCCCATTTCGACTTTGGTTCATCAACTATCAATCATGACTTCAATCTTGACCAAGAAAATCGACTTCAACATTAACAAATTCTTATAACAATTGTCCGTGTATGGGTTGGCAAGAATCACTTTGAATTGTCTTTGACAAAAAAAGAATCATTTTGAATTGAATCAACTGCTCCCTAATAACAAATACATACTTGAAAGTGCAAGGAATAGCTTAATCGGCAATCAACATTTTTGGGTTTTAAGTGAATGTGTAAGGTTGCATGTTCAAATCTTCTAAATCACAAAATCTCTTTATTGATAAGTTTCAATACCTCGCGGAATAAATGGAGGTTAATCAGACGGATATGAACCGTAAAACGGCAGAGCCTTTACACGTTGTGGTTATATATATATATACATATGTATATATATATTGAGCAAAGTCCAATTTGCCAACCATCAAGCAACTAATGTCTGAGTTTTCAACAACTACACAATCGTGACATCTGCAAAATTGAACTCGCTGCATGTTTGAATGTTGTTCTGCATGAGTTTGAAGTGGCTGCATAAGCAAATTCATGAATTTAGAAGCATCATTGGGTTGCAAGCAAATGATGTGTTTTTATAAGCTATAGCACTGGCTACAAAACCTTAGTTTGAGTTCGCAGTAACAAAAACGAGTTGGGCTAGTTACATAAAAGGAAAAAAAAAATTATGTTAGCTATCATTTGACAACGCAAAATATGAATTTGTTTCATAAGGAAACTTCAAATGTACCAAAGAGTTCAAACCAGATAAACAGAATGAACAAAGTGAGACTTGTCAGCGCTTAATTTAGAACTGCGTTATAATCAGTTTAAATGTTAAGTTTTATGTTAGTTATTATTTTATCTGATGCATTTTTTGTTACGTTCATTATATCTAAGGAGACCTGCACCAAGTAGATAGCACCGTTAATCGGTCTAGATAGATCTGTATTAGCTACAAACAAAAAGTCGTACAAATTTAAATAGGCATGAAAATTTGCTAACTTTAGTCCAAAACACAAACGTAGGATCCACGAGTATATAGGAATCAACATCCTGAATACCTAATTACAGGACAAAGAACAACCTCAGACGACAAATAAATATATTGTAGCAAACTCTTCTGACCTATATATTAGAGCAAAGCAGAACCGTGAAAACCTCTTCATAATCCCCTCTTTCTCTAATTAACCCATCTTTTATATCCATTTCTTCATCTTATCCAAACCCTTTTCTTTTTTTCTTCTCAAAGCTGCATTAATCGTTTCTGACTAGCCACAATTTTTGGGTTAGATTAGAGCATATAGAAAGAAAGATGAAGGAAAGCATGAAAAATCCCCTGAGGCTCAAGTCATTGAATCACATTTCATTTGTATGTAGATCACTTGACGAGTCCATCGATTTTTACCAAAACATTCTTGGGTTTTTTCCCAACAGGAGGCCTGACTCTTTCGATTTTGATGGTGCATGGTACGTTTTAATATTAACCATTCAAGACTCGGATGCATAGGAAAATAATTCTGACAGTCAAAACATGTAATGTTGGCTAGGTTGTTTGGTTTCGGCATTGGCATACATCTGCTGCAATCTGATGACCCTAAAAACATGCCTAAGATTAGCCCCATTAATCCCAAAGACAATCATTTCTCATTCCAAGTATGTCTTCTCTGTCCCTCCATTTATATTTACATGTGTATTCCTTTTTTTTAATTAGTTATTTTACTTATTTTCACCAAAAATTAAACTCTCGATCTTAGAATTTGATTTTGATACCAATAAATTACAAGTCAATTGATTACATGTACATGTCTATATTACTATCACAAACTGAAGTGATTACAATTATGGACAGAGCGAGAGCATTGCAGTAGTGTAGAAGAAATTAAAGGAAATGCAAGTGAAGTACGTGAAGGGAGGGGTGGAAGAAGGAGGAATTTATGTTGATCAATTGTTCTTCCATGATCCAGATGGCACGATGATCGAAATTTGCAATTGTGATGTCCACCCCGTTGTTCCACTGGCCGGAGACGCCATTCAATCATGTTCATTAATCAGCTGCAACATAAAGCAGCAGGCGCAGATTCAACAAGCCATGCAAGTTAAACAACAATAGTCATGATTAGTCGTGATGAATGTTCAATTAGTAGCTATAAAACATCATTACCTGAGCTCACGTCGTAACTAATGCATGTATTAATTATGTATAATCAAGTAATTTCATGCTACAAGGAGGAGTAATGAAGTCCAGGGTTCGAAAGGAAGAGTAATTCCAGACAAGCATCTATTTGTTCTTGTTCTACGATCAACTTAAAGTTTTAACAAGGTTTACGAGCTGCCTGTCTGTGCTACACAAAGCGGAATCGAATTTGGATTTGACAACTTGATTTTCAAGGACGACACATGTACGTACGTAATCCAAGTTTGGCTTTACTGAGAAATTGGTACTTATTAGCCTACAATCATTTAAGTAAGCACCTGCTCCTTTAATGGATGGAGTACTCCAATTAAATCAAATGCCAATACTCAAATATTTGTGAAGAAAATTGTAGATAAACTAAAATCAGGCATCGGAAGTTTATGGTTTTAATACTCATTCGATCGTCTTGATTGAATTACCAGCTCGGAAGAAAATTAAATATGGATAACGTTTATTAACCACAATCTAAATAGTCTTTTTATTTTTTAATTTAATAGAATCGACTTGGTCGATCTATCATGAGCATTCACCCAATTTCCAACAATTCAGAGCTTGCAATGTTGACATTTCCAAACTGGTGAATTCGAGCAATTCTACCAACAATTATTAATTAAGCTGATTTCATTTAAACTATTAAATAGTATTGTTTTAGATCTGTGAAATAAATGATGAGATTATTTAAAGTAGCGAGGGGTATCAGGTATGGTTGAGGGGAGGCTATAGTTCTACATAATTGCGAAGTAGCTATAATGTCTAGTGTTGAGCTTTTAGCAAACCAGAATCCATTGAATAAGGAAATAAAAATGTAGAATGCTTCTAACAATATTGGAACCTTCCATTAAAGGCTGTACCATGAGGATAAGAAACTCAATTGGCCAAAACGAAAATAAACCCCATCAATGTCATTGCTACAGCAGACAAGCCATGCCCACAATTTATATCACATTTATTTCTCGATGGAATCGTTTTGGTCAGATTTCTCGATGGATATATAGCCACCATATCATTTTACTATTTTAATCTGGTACAGGACTAATTATGTGTCTTTGCATGGATCACAATATAACAATTGGTCAGCTTCGTAAAAAAAAAGGGTCTGTCCTGGCTAGTTATATGTATAAACAAAAAAGAGTGAAAAAGGTAATATATCTAGCAAACAAAATGACTTGTCCAAAAAAAGATCATGTATCTAGTTGGTTAGAAATAATACACTCCATATGGTAGCTTCAAAATCATTGAGCATGGATCAAGTGATCGAATATTTTTTTCTGGCAAGTCATTTATTTAATTTCCTCCGATCGGTAATCGAATTGTTAGACTCATTAATATTGACTCCAGTTTAAAAAATCATAAGTCGATTGATAAATGATCGAATATACAAATGTCCCATTATAATTCTAAAATTTAATGTATTGAGGTGATCATTTTAGTATTATAGAGCTTCGTTAGCGCCAATGATCATTTTCTTTTGTTAATAAAGTTACAATTTTGTGGGTGACTGATGATTGATTTATAATTAATTATCTTCAACACAAAGCAATTATTAATTAAACCCCACCTACTTTTGTATTTGTACGCTATGTGATTGCTCAAAAGGGTTGGGCACATGCTCCACCCCGACCTAGTTCTAGGCAATTGCATAGCACATCATGCATTTTGTTTAAATTAAACATTCTATTTGTAGATATTTGAACAGATGATGGAAGAGCTTCATTGAAATCTGATAATGGAACCAAAAGTCTTCATCAATAATCCCATCCTCAAATTATTAATCCATACGTCATGTAAACAAGGTGGGGATGGAATACCCCTTCCGTAATTCCCTCTTTTGGCTTTTATTTTGGGAGCAATTACTATTGTGTCTCTGAGTTGTACCGTAATTTTCTATTTAGTCTCTCAGTTTTGAAAAACCTCCTATTATGTCTCTATTTGTACACAACATTAGTCCAAAACAGATATTTAACACCTAATCTTGATATCACATGTTCTACACAGAGCATTTATATGTAAACTTGAAAAAATATGTACCAGAATTAAGTATTAAACATCTGTTCTAAGCTGACATGGACCTAATATGAGACTTTTCAAAATTGAGGACTGAATAAGAGATTATGATGTGACTCAGGGACATAATAGTAATTTTTTTCTATTTATTTATGCTTTAATATGTACTCTAATAGTAAAGAGTTACACAAGAATTTGAATAATTAAGGTGTGAGTGTCTGAGTGATGATATTAATTTCAATCCACCAAAGTTCCTTATTAAATTTAGAAAAAAAACATATTTTATGAGATAATAATGGTTTAATTTAAATAGAATATTTTTTTATCGTTTTTGTACTTATGGTTTAACTTTTTAGAAATAGCATTTAATAGCACCACCTTTATGATTTTTTACATTTGTGACACGAGTTAGTAGTTTTGTTAAATAAAAAACGACAATTGATAACGTAACACCGACAATGCGATAACATGGCCGTTAATTTTTACGTGATAGTCATCACGACATCAGTGTCACGTTATCAATTTTTGTTTTTCTTCAACGAAAATATTAACTCGTGTTACTAATGCAAAAAATATAAAAATGATATTATTGAATTTTATTTTCGAAAAATCGAATTATAAGTATAAAACGAGTAAATATCTTACTATTTAATATTAATATTAAGCTGATAATATTTCCATTAGCACATAGTATTAGTTATTACTTGTTTTAACCCAAACAACACATGGTCTTAGTTGCACGTTGCCTCAAAAGTTGTAAGTTCACGTTACACAGTGCTACTTATTTTCCACTCACGTCAATAACACCATCAAGTTTTTTTTAAATTATTTTATTTACTCTTATTAAAAATTAAACTTATAATTATCAGTATTAAAATTAATTAAAATATCAATAATTTATAAACTCCATTGGTTTGACACCGTTAAGTTTGAATCTTGAAGAACAAAAAATGACAGAAACAACAACCATTTGAGTGAAAAATTAATTTAGTGTAATTTTTTTTCAAAGTTATTTTATTATTTTTAATAAAAATTAAATCCTCAACTCTTTAATATAGTACTAATAAATTATAAATCTATTAGTTGGTGAATTATTATTGTATACATATCATATAAATAAAAAAAAGTAATTGGGATTACAACGGAGACAAAGGACTACTGTTTTGTTGGGTACTCAAATGGAATTATAGGCGGTGCCTGGGAGGGTCCATGATGTGTTGTGCGGCTAGTGCGCTGGCTGTCCACAAACAGTTTCATAGGAGACAAATATGCCCCCAATTACTTCTTATAATTAGTCGGCATCCAAACAACCCATAATTAGTTTAACACAGGACAAAAAACAATTTTATTCAACAAATCTTTCTCAAGCAAATTCCCCACTTTGTCGTCCTTGGTCACAGGCCATAACACATGGTTTGTTTCCATTAATTATCATCACCAACTTCCTAATCCATAATTATTTTATGCACTCTTCCTTGTGGTCATGATTCCCAAGCAACTCACCTTCACACATTATATAATACGAACATACATTAATTTGGTCGTCCTTAGTATATATATCTCCTCTATATGGTACATGCAATCATAATCACAGTCATACACACGAAGCCGGAGACTTGAAATGGTTACACATGAAAAGAAAAAGAAATTACGATTCATGAATTTCTACAGGTTCTCCGGCAGTACTAATAAAAGCTTCAAGCCGAAATCCGATCCGGTTATCGTTGACAGTGAACCAAGAAAATCGTTGGATCGTCAAGAAACTGTGGTGGCCGGTCGGAGGTCGATAGAATATCATGGCGGCGGAGGATTTGTTGAGGCAAGAAAGTCGGTTTCGCATGTGGAAAGCAATGTGGTATCGGCGGCGGCGTTTCTTCAGCTAAAGATGATGGTTTCGGACATGCCCGGATTCATGCAAGTGCATGCCTTTCGGTGTGGTAGGAGAACATATGATAGTTTGGAGAAGTTTAGTTCCAAACATATGGCTTATAACATCAAGAAGGTACCTACACAAATTTATGTTGTTTATTTCTTCTTTATACATACGCTATATGAATTAATCTGATTGAATATCGAAGAGTTTGTGTGGAGATAAATGCAAGTCAGCAATAATTTTATAGGTTTTGGAATTTCCATCAGTCACATATGACTAGCTAGGGTTCTGTGGAGGTGCCCCACTGCAAGCCGAGAAATATTTCCCTTTGTTTGCTTAGTTTTCACTCTTTACCAAAAATTCGTAGCATAAAAAATATGGACTTGGTTTGCCCACATAAACCAAATTGGGTGTAGCGGTCGCTTCAATTAATGGAAACTATTGAAGCTAATCCAATTAATTCAACAGTTCAAGAAAAAACAAATACGAATTCATTTCTTGTGCATCATTATTATGGATATGTTTATATAGCGTCAAATGAAATAGATCAGCGATCCAACATCCCATGTGTAAGAAATTGATTAGCATTAGGAGGCTGTGATTACAAAACTCTGTCAAGATAATCATGTAACTAATAATCAAAATCATCAGGATTCAGGCCATGTGTGGTAACAGCAAGAAATATAGTTAGAACCTTTTTCGGTTAAAACCCATGTGCCCTCTCTATCAATTACCAATATATTTAATTAGATATTATATATACTGTTTGACACTACATTAATTGTTGTCCTCTTCCATTAAAATTTGTAATCAAGGGGTAATATGTCGTAGTCTTCAACACTAATGAGTTGTGATTCTTTCCTTATCTGATGTGGGCTAGTCTGTCTCAAAATTTGTATGTAATTAAATGCAGGAGTTCGACAAAGTGTATGGACCGGCATGGCATTGCAAAGTGGGGTCGAATTTCGGGTCATTCGTCACCCACTCCACCGGCTGTTTTCTTTACTTCTCAATGGAAAAACTCTACATTTTAGTTTTTAGAACTAAAGTCCAGAGAGTGTTAGATTGATATATAATTCACTTTTAGCTATTGTGTGCAGTAGTATTTTTACATAGGACAAGACAACTATATATTTGATCAAACAAAATTCTATATTTCTTGTTTTAATTATCCTTTTTTAGCATATTTTTGTTTGCTATATATATATGTTGGCCACATCTTTGAATATTGAACAGAAAATCGAAGACCTTTTATTTTAACAATATTGAAGTCTGAGACGAGAAAATATCAGTCCACGAAAGTTGGGTTAATGTCAGAACACAAGGGAAAAGGACAGCCATTCAAGGCGGTGGCTGTCACTGACTATATCAACTCTATGGTCTAATTAATCATTGTCTTGTTTAATTTGTTTTCTGAAACTTTTTACATTATTTAAGTTTTAAGCGATGATATTTTTATCTGGTAGTTCAAGGTTAAGGAACCGTGCATGTTTTGACTGAATCTCTTATATTCAAATTTTGGTCTCACAGTTGTTAGATAAAATCAAGATTACTTCCTGAAGAATTTCTCGTAGATTTATTTCCGAATATGATTTTTTTAATGCTGAAAATAGCAAATAACTAGTCGAGATGCATGTAAGTTATCAGACATATATAGTATTGGTTGTTAATTTACTTTCTTTTAATTCCATTGTGTAATATACAAATTCCACTCCACCAATTATATATTTATATATTTTAATTATACCATTTTATTACTGTTGTGGACCATGTCAATGCGTTAGGTCCATCTGCTGAGTTATTATTCTCTCTAAACTCATAGACCATCATGGTTTTGTCCAAGAAAAAGACACCTCAGTGGTTTGAGAGATGAAGGTATTTATAAGTGACACTTGGTCTCAACTTCTAGGCGATGTCGGAGCATAACACTACAATTACTTTTTTATTCCCTTAAATATATTTCTAATAAAATTTTTGAGGACTCCATTCTTTATATCGAGTTTAAAAAAAATTATATTTAAGATTTGAATTCATGACTAGTGTTTTTATCACTTTAGTTAAGCTAAAAGTGAACAACCGAAAAATAATTAAAAGAGGATAGTTTTAAAGAATGAGTTTAAAATGATGGATACATAACTTCCTTGGAGAGTCAAACATAATTTTAATAGGCTCTGATTCACTGGTTTATATATATTAGATAAAAATGAAGGGGCAAGTAAGTCTCCTCTGACCCTCGTTATAATAATACGATCATAAACAATCCTTATTATGAATTTATGATCTAAATAATAATGCTTCGTCAATATATTTGCTACAGAGGGCTTTAATTATTTTAAACATAAATATTAAACTAAAAACGATAACCATGTGGTGGCAGTTTATAATGGAAGAATTCAGCGGCTACAAAATTTATGTTATATTACTTCCAATCCTCATCATGAATTTGTAGGGTCAAAGTCGCTAGACCTACCCACTTGTTCGTCACTTGCTAATTTTGAATTTATCAGAACAATTAGTAGTTAATCTAATCTTTCTCAACTCATCCTTTGGACATCAACTTGCTATTATCTCCTTTTTTTTCTTAATTTGAAGTTTAATTACATCATATGCTTATCCAAACCTCGTAGGGAATGAAAATTTTCTTCGTTGAAGAGTATCGGTGACGATGAATATGTAATTAATATTGAAATTAAACTAAAAAAGGTAACAAAACGAACCACGGATATTATATACATGAGGAATACTAGCAACACACTCTATGAAAGGAGAGAAGTATTTATTAAGTGGAAGAAAATTAAAGAAAAAAATTAAAAAAAATGGTGATAAAGAATTAAAAAAGTAATCAATCAGAAAAAGAGCATCGATAGAAAATGTTTTTAATATTTCTCTTTCTCTATATATAAATATGGGGTTGACACTTAAGATGAGAGAGGATTTTTTTGAAGGCAATATGTGATGCGATTGGGCGGCAGCAGCTTCTTATCTGGTTGTGTTAGGCGATAAAGCTTACAAAACTCATGTAATGAATAACAACAAAATTAGTTGCGTTATTAACTAAAAACTTTGCACCGTCACCAATAGGTACTAAAGTCGCAGCTATCATACGTTAAGGGTCGCCGCCAAAGATGTTTCATTAGTGTCTGTCGTCTATATATGATCATTATTAAGAACAAAAAAAACCATCACTGAAATCAGCTGAAACGGATTTGACGGGATTCTTGATAATATTGCAACAGTTTTTTAGGCTCTTTTTGTTACAAACAGTGACCAGAGTTATTATCTGAGAATTGGAAACGAACGTCTCTTTGTACATGAACAATCATCTCCAAATTTCTTTATGTACACAAACAAAACCAACAACAACGAATTGATTTACTACAAAGAAACATTTCCTCCATTTTCACAATTAATTGAAGAACGTGCGACGCAAGAAAAGTTCAACCTCCATGTGCATATATTATACTAGGACGAAATATATATCATCTTCAAACATGCACAAACATAATTAAAACAAAACTTTAAAAAAAAAAGAGAGAGAGAACCTAATTAACGCTTACGCGCTTTGGGCTTATTACGGGTAGCTGGCGATGCTTGTGGTTTGCCAAAAATGCTGCAGAAACCACAACCGGAGACCTTAGGAGACTGTGGGTCGACATTAGGTGATGAGACTTTGACCGTCCAATAGGTGGTCTGTTCTTTTGGGGACTTTCTACCCTGCAAAGTACCAGTTGATCCAACACTCCTTGAAGGCCTCAGCTCTCTTAAGTCAAACTTTTCCTTGCCGTCTTGTTCATGAGGATGTATCATCTTGTTCAAGTCTCCGGCGAGGAACTTTTCGTCCCATACCAACCCTGAGGATCCTTGCCTTCTAAATGATATTTCTGACCTTTTTAGACCGCCCACCTCCATCTTTTTGATCTCACAAACAGTGGTGGTTGGGGTTTTATATGTGTAGGAGAAAAGGTCTAGAGCGTTCTTGGGTCTTGGTGGACAATACTTGGGTAAGTCCAACGTTTGTGTTGGAGTTAGGCTGTTTATATTTGTAAGGACAGAATGGAGACGAAAATGACAATGAAGGGAATACGATGTGAAGAAGCGTCAAGAAATGGTATTAATGTATAGTCAAAAACGTATGGCTACCTAAAATAGTTTCCTATTTACTATTCTCTCCTTAATCATGATATTAATTTCGTGGTCTTCTTCAAGTAAATATATCAAAACCCGAGTGTTTAATGGTCAAACAAAAACGCACGTCATGGTGTTTTCTTCTCTTTTGATCCAATGGCTGAATGGACTGGCGTCAAGAGTTGGGAGTGCATAAATTAAAAACATATAATTGCCCTTTGTGTCACTGTTGGAGTCCTGGTTTGAAAGTCAAACCCGGTTCTATCGTCGACAACATTATTAAACAAAAAAGTAAGAACTACCAAATCCAAGTCTTCGTCCTTTTTTTTTCTTCCCCAGGTGGATTCACTCTTCAAGATTCAATCAATGCAACAAGCTAGTGAAATTTTTAATGCAGAATACAACCATGACCGAAAGATTTCAGACAAATTCTGTTCAGAGAATTAAGACGAATTCAGCAACAGCGATCCTACAGTACCTAATTTCCTGACTCATATAAGCAAGAGCCAAGCCAGAGGCATGCCCGATTCTAATCAGTAATCAGTATTATTCTAGAAATATATTTTGTTGACATTAATTCTCTGTTAAAAGAATTAGCTCTTCTTCACTAAATGCCCTAGCTTCAAGTGGTATCTATTATTTTAGTTGCCACCACCAATGTTGGTGTCTGTGACAGTACCCAGTCTCTTTTTGTCCTTCAGGATTTCACTCAGAGGCTTGGGACCTTCAAAGTCTACTGATCCAGTTCCCCTTAAGTTCTTATCAGCAGTTTTTTCAGCTTTACTCTTCTCTTCTTTAATCTGACCGTAAGTCTTTGGTCCGGTAAATTCTGTAGATGCCTGACTGAACATCCTGTGCTTTGAAAGTGGCTCCCTAGCAACTTCAAATGAAAGGAACTTTCTTTCAGCAAGCCTTCTACCTTTGTAACGCAGCTTTGTCCTGTTTGAATCATAGATGCTATGCCTACCGAGATGATTATGACAAAAACTCGAACCAGATCTGTAACTTTCACGAGATCCAATAGCATTCTTTCCCACCTCTGATGCCAAACGTCCATGCAGTCGTTTACTTATAATACGCCTTGTGAGCCTTTCCTGGCTTTGGCTGTGTAGATAAGGTGAAGCATGCCTTCTGGATGATCTACTAATAAACTGATTATCATCAACTAACCTAAGTTTTCTCAAGTGTTCCCGCAAATCTATGCCCCTCAAATCATTGATTGTCAAATCCACTGGCAAGAATTTCCTCTTCCTGGACATCAGAGAATCAAGCATTCTACTCCTTGAGCAGCCAGAATTTAGACTTTCATCATCACAGATAGGTAAACCATCCACAGAATCAAAGGAATCATACATGTCAGTCATGCAAAAGTTCATCCGAGTATCTAGGGTTATACTCAAGTGAGTCTTCAAAATGATATCCCAAGTGGTTAGTTAACTCCCTATTTTCCCAGTCAAGGGATTGTAAAAACTCTTCCTCATCCTCATAAACCAAAGTATCTGATATATTATCCCCAAGGACATCAAAACCTGGGGATGATTCCCACCGTTGCTCAGGTTCAACATGGTCATCTACTTGTTCTTGTGGACTCTGATCTGAGCATATTGGAGATGTGCTTTCGGTATTGCCTTTTGCCGGAAGTATAGCATCAGATTCAAGCGCACCACCTTCATCACAAGGGGAAACATCAGCCTGAGAATTCTCACTTTGAGATTTCAAGTTTTTAGGGATAGATGGTGGTGCCGGATCCTCCTTAGGTTGCAATCTCAAATCAACTAAGACCTTCGGAGCAATATCAGATGGAATAGTACGTGCTTCTGTTGATTTGAGCACCATGCCTGTCACTGGCGCTACATTAGTTACTGTAGAGGGTGCCTTGGCACATGTTGTAGAAGGTACATTGCCTTAAGACCATGAGAGAAAGAGCATCTGTCACCCTTATTGCAAAAGCCGCTATAATAGAAGTAACAAGGAACGCTGGTCTTATTTGCAGAGACGGAAGACTGATATGACGAAGAGGCTAGTTCCAATGGTTCTTCAGTATGCTTTTCCAATGGCTGTTAAACAAAAGAATTATTTCAATAGCATGATCACGAACTACGATGAGTGCGGGAAAAAAAGCAGAGCCAAAAATCAATAAATACAACACAAAGAAGGGCATGGATATGACATTCTGAAACAGATAAAAACTTCCCAATTCTCACATTTAACACCACTGATGCATCAAACACAAAAAAGTCGATCCAAATTCAGCAATTTAAACTCCTAGAATTTGACAAACAGAATCGAGATCCAAAACTATTTCATAATGAAGTTAAAAACTGAACAGCGAAAGTAAATTGAAAGAGTTAACGAACCGGATGGCGGAAACCACATGTGGGATTAAGACAGCTGCCAGAAAACCAGTACCAGCAATCCCTGGGATTAAGCCTTGCAATCTCATTGTGCCTGTACTCACAATCCATTCTCTGTAAACACCATTTTAGCTTCATCAACAATTGAATTCCAACAGAAACCCTAATCACACAACAACAACGATTCTTGAAATGACAAGTCAACTAATAGTAACGCATTTTAACAAGAAACCGATTTTCAGAGAAGTGAAAACAAAGATAAAGAAGAAAGAGAGGAAACCTTCTTGCACGTGAGAGGAGATGCCAAGAAATCCACGCAATCAGTGTTTCGCTTAAGCAGTTTTTCCTCCATTGTTTTGGCTTTGGTGGCACGTGAAGTAGCTCTGTTTAGTCAGCCAGAGAGAGAGAGAAGGATCGTAACGAACATAGAGATGAATGAATATGCTTAACTGTAACGGATTCCTCCTTTCGTTAGGGGAATTACAATAAATGCTAAGATCTCTAAGTTTTGTTCGAAGAGAGAGCCATCGAATTTAATCTTTGGACTCTCTCCCTGTTAATCGATGATAATCAACTGAAGTATTATGCTGATGTGTTCGCTGGGCCCCTAGTTGTAAAAACAGAAATGTCCACGTATTTTCTTATAATACCAATCCCGACTGAGTCATTCTCTGATACGGTGTGTAAAAAGTTCAGGTTCTGACGGTGGTTTGAACAAAGTGAGCGTCTTCGGAGGAGGAAGAAAGGCGGCTGCGTCGCCCTTCGCTTAAGTGATGAAGTTGGCCGACGGGTGGGGAAATTGGGGAAAGTGAAGGGTAGAAAAGTAATTCAATTTTATGTTCCTCACTGTTGATGAACTATTTAGTGGTTGGATCACATTAGTAAGTTTTCAGAACAATGGATCAAATCGCAATCCTTTCAAAGTTATTGCCCAATTCCACCAAACCAGCTTCTCCATCTCAAGATTCTGCGAATTATCATTTACCACCACAAAAGAAAAGGAAGAAACAAAAAATAAGGCAAATTCCAACTTTGGTGCTCTCTTTCTGCATCTCACACTGCTAAAGAGCCTTATCGCTTCTTTCAAAGAGAGAGCTCAATCACCCACCCAGTTCTACGTTATTTTCTATTCCATTCAGTTTTATCAGCAAATACTTTATTACACAATTGTCAAGAACATTGGAAAATCGCCGCTAATGATGCTTAATTCCTCAGAATTTGTAAACCATTTGCTCTGTATATCCAACATCTTTCAGAATACCTGTGAGCTGCAATACACCATACAAAAAGACCGCCGTCAGCAGAAAAAGGATTGTACCACTTGCCAACATCATCATAAGACAGAAACAACATTTCATACCTCTCCCTGTGACCGGTCTTTAGCTTTGTCGCCAGATATGTGCTTCATCATACCCGGAGGGCCACATACCTGAATTGGCAATTCCAGGGGCATATTAGGACATGTCATATTGCGTGGACAAGCAAGAATTAGCCACATAAAATATCATTCAGTTTGCTAAGTCCACGGATAATTGCTTAGTCTGTTCTAAGTCAATTTTCAAGCCATTTTATCAACACTTGATTCGCTGGGTGAAAGGATTGAAACAACTCTTGTAGAGGTGGATATGACACAAACTTTAGAAAAAGATCCTTACTAGGATAAACGTGTCGTCACCAGGTGCAGGTAATCCTTTCACCACCATATCCTTCGAAACATAACCACTACCTCCTTTCCAGTTCTTTGATGGATTGTCCACGGTGTAGAATACCTGGGAAAAGGTCATATAAAAAGTGAGGATACTTCATTTGAGAAGCATAGCCATCTTTTAACTAAAACAATGGATACCTTGAAATTCGGGTTTCTAGCAGCAAGGTAGTCAAGCTTCTGTTTAAGAAGTATATCATCTGGGGAGACATTAGCATAAATCAAAGACACCTGCAATATTGAGAGGCTGTTTTGTCACCAATTTGTTATTCTGGCTACCAACTTTTGGTGGCAA
>CAODLS010934165.1:0-13180 GCA_948243855.1 Flueggea neowawraea | reverse complement strand
GGTCTCTACAGTATCGTCTGAGTCAGCTTTCTCCACCGGTGGTAGAGTCTTATCGCCTTATAGGAGTAGCTTGAAGCCCAAAACAGTTGAAGCATTGATTTGTACTCAGAATTGGTTGTGTCATCCTAAAGCGACAATTGATCTTGGAGAGATTATTTCAGAAATTGACAAATACGAAGATATTGCTCAAGGTAATTATAATTTTTTATTAAGTATTTTGGTATAAATTTTTAAGTATATTTTTATTAAGAAATTCATAATCATTCATTTTTCTTATAACTTTGCAGATATGAACGAAGCTACAGATGAGGGAACTTGAAATTCTCTATTATGATTTTCACTTGAACTTATTTTAATTATGTCATGTATTTGAATTTTTTTTTATGACAATGGATTTGTATTATTATTTAAATTATGATATGATATGCACATTAAAAATGTTTGTTTTAAAATTAATTAGTTGTATTTTAATGCAACTATATTAGCTATATATGGATGAATGTGTATGGTTCAAAAATAATATTAAAACAAAGTTAATATAGAGTACAACTTAAATTTTAATCCAAAATCTGAATTTTGGGCGGGTTGGATGGGTTGGGTGGGCCGAATTTGAAAAAAAAAAAAGAAGAGAATGAAGCCAAAAAACCGATCAAACCGACCAAACCTCAATTTATAGTGGTCAACTTTGGTTTTTAATTATTTCAACCAAACTAGGTTGGTTTGGTTTAAAAATTTCTCTGAAACCGACCAAACCGAGCACTTGCAATGCCCTAATTACCAGCGCAATTGCCACGATCTATTACCCACTAACTCCCATAGCTTCTTTAGTCCTTACAAAACTCATGTTTAACATCATCAATTGTCAAAAAATTACGATGGCAGAAAAATTCCTTTGATGGTAGACGACTACAAATGACAAGCAAAGTGAAAAATTTTACACATAAGGAAGCCTTCAAAGCATAAAAGCATATTGCATAAGTGGTGGGATATGAACATGCTTGAATTGTTTAAAGTAAGAGTTGACAATATAGTGTTTATTTATAGTGAACCAGAAAGCTACAACCCATGAACCTAAAGTCAAACTGAACGACACCACTAGCTCCCATAATCTTTGAAATTCTTCTTGTTCAATAAGCCTAGGTCTCCTTGTCCAAAGAATACTCCTACACAAATCATCTATCCTTATTATAAGAACATTAGCATACTATAAACACCGAACTCCTTTCGGGACAACCTATATAATGAAGAAAAAGAGGTAGCCAAACACAAATTTCCCAACCATAATTCAATCCAAAAAGAGTGATGCTCCCATCATAAACCCGAATTCTAATATGGTCCATAAAAAATTGCCAAACCTTGTTGTCATCAATACAATTTTTACGAATGTCCACCAAACCGGCAATAACCACTACAAAAAACAGCAAATTAGTGACCAAAAAATTGGTCCCTAAACCTTAGATCTAATTGCTAAATAAATTTAGTAGCCAAACATTGGTTGCCAAAAACCCCTTCGCTATGAAATTTTGGTGACATGTGGTTGCTAATCAGTCACCAAAAGAACTCATCACTATTTTTCGACCAAACATTTCGCCACCGACTCTATCATGAAAATTCAACAAATTTAGTGAACACATTTTACCTTTTAGTCACTCAGCGATGAACAAGCACTGTCACTATTTATTGACCAAAAGTGTAACACGTCGCTCGTTTCGACTAGTTTTCCTATTGTGATCTATTCAATTTTGATTGGATCTTTGGATGTTCAAGGTGATTATTAGTTGTTGGAGATGAGAATTGGATTTTTGATGATGTTTTGGAGTGAGTTGGTACTTTGATCTTGGTGGTTTTCTATTGGATTGAATGGAAGAAGCAGAAGAAGTCAATTTGTGAGGTTTCAGCCTTCACCAGTCGACCCACGGATTAGGTAGTCGACTCACCATTTGGGCAGTAGAGTAGTGAAGAGTGTCCTTGGGTAATCGACTACCAAGTTTGGCAAGTCAATGAACGGTTCGCAGATCTGTAAATACCCCACCCCAATCCATTTCAGTTCACTCTCTTTCTCTCACTCAAATCACCTCAAATCCATTTGAGAATCATTTTCATTGCTTACCTATTAATCCTAGGCATCTCTTGAGGTAAGATCAATCCTCCATTCCACTTATTAGCTCATTTCATTCTTGAATCTAGCATTTTTCATTTAGGCTGAATTTTAAATGGGTATATATTTTTGGATAATTCTAATGAAATTGATGCTTGGGGATATTAGATTAGGTTAGAATGAAGTTAGATAAACATATATTTGGCTTGAAATCACAAGATTTGATGTTGTGTTGAATGGGTTAGGGTTTAATTCGAGTTTGATCAATTTCTTAAAGATTTTGAGTTGTTTTGATGAAATCAATCATAGATTTGAGTTTCTGAGGTTGAGTAGGATTCAATTTCTATCGGTTGGATTAGAAGCAGGGACTATTTAGGTAATTTTACATAAGGAGGACCAAGGTGGATATTTGTCAATTTTGGGACTAAATTAGGATTTTGAATAATTTGAAGACTAATTTGTATATTTTGAGATATTTGAGGATTAATTTGTACCTTTGAAGAGTTAGGGGCCGAATTACAAATTTGGAATATTTTGGGGACTAGATCATAATTTTTCAATGTTCGAAGACTAAACTATAATTTTACATTGAAGTTTAATTTTCGATGAGGCCGTTAGATATTCATTCGCAATAGGATTTCTATTATCAGGGATTAGGGATCACATTTGCATTTCATACACATTCTGTATCACCACAGTACAATATTTGACTTCGTTATAATAAATTTTTGTTCTCAGTTCTATTCGATTTCTGAGGCGACTAGCCATTCACCAATGGATCGCGAATGGACTATTAACTCGAAGTCCAGGTTAGTGCGGTAGTAGTTTCAGATACATAGGTTGCGTCTTCTGAAATTGTATATGTTTTTTATTGTGCTCAGACCTTGACATGTAATTCGGAATAACTAATGGTTGGGAAATAATAAAATCTGACTTACGTGAAAACTCTATCATGAAAATCTGTTTTGAAAATTATTATGCTTCTGTATAAATATTTTATTTTAAATAAATATATTTTATGTGCTAAATATTCCGTTTTTTTTGAAAATTGAATATGTTTCTGTAATAAATTTTTCGTCTGAATTTAAGTATAATTTCCAAGATAAAATATTGTGTTTAGTAATTTAAAATATTTTCTATAATAGTTATTATGTCTGAAAGTTTGATAAATTTTCTGTAAATATTCTGTTTGCTCTGCATGGTACTTGTTTGATTATTTTTACATATATATATTAAAATGTTTTTTTGAAAATATTCTATTAAAATGTTTTCTAGAGATAATCTAATATGATACACCTATACTACGAGAGTAAACGTAGCATTTGATATACCAATGCTTATTCATTTGCTTATATGGCTATTTTCACCTAAGTGGCTAATCTTTGTCTAAGTGGCTATTATAGAATCAGAGTGACTCCACTTATCTAATTATGGTCTCACTAAGCTTTTGAATATTTTTCTCCTTAAATGTTTTGAAAAAATAAATATTTTTTTTAGTAAATGTTTCGATGATTAAATATTACATCCATTTCGTATTTTGAAAACTAAATATGATTATCCAATTTTATTTATTAAATTGATCCTTGAAATTATTTGTTGTTCACTGAGGGTATGAACGTTTTCAAAATGAATTTTGAAAAGTATTATTATATGTAGAGTGTATATGTATGTATTTCATATATTGCATGTGGTAGTTTTTGAAAAAGTTTTCAAAACAGTTTATGTGAGGCTCGGAGCCGTTCTAAAGTGTTATCCCTCACTTACTTCTTTTCCTTTTTCTTGTTTATTTTCTTGTATGTTACAAGTGATTCCTTTCCATCTTCAGCAACTTTCTAGTATTCAGATACTTAGTGATGCATTCTCGTCAGCAATAAGTATTCTATTGTTCGAGCTGAGTTGTTTGTTATATTAGATGTTCTACACCAAGTAATGAGTTAAGATATTGTATTTGATAATATTCTGTTTAATGAATTTTATCTATATCTACTTAATTAGTATTTTGATATTTGTTTATATATTTTAATATTAATTTTTATTATTCAAAGATATTGTTTTTCCCAAAAATTTATTATTTATTAAATTGGTTCTAATATGATTAATAATTGGATAATAATAAGAAATTGAGTAGAAATTTTGTTATTCAAAACTTGTGTGAGATAGGTCAAGTTTTTAATTCAATCCGTTTTATATGCTGATCATAATCTAAAAATAGGTCATAAAAAAATAGTCGTCCTAAACTTATCTTATGAAAGTCAACACTTTAACTTCTATAACAACTGCTTTGTCACTCCTGTAGCAACAAATTTGTCACTAGTTTATCAATAAAGTTGTCCCAAAGTTGATATATATATATAGAATTTAAGGTAAAATACAACCTTCTTCATCCTTAAGACAACCAAACTAGTCCCTGTTTTGAATTCTCACACAATTAGTATGGCAACAACCACAACAAGACTATTCTCTAAGCCTCAACAAGCATTAACCAAACACCCATTTGTATATTTTTCCACAACAACAAAAAAACATACAAATTTTATTCTTAAAGAAAAGGAAAAGAAATAGAGTAAGAGAGTGTGAGGGGATAGAGAGAGAGAGAGAGAGAATGGTGGTTGTGTGACAAGGTGGTGTGGTCATGACTATTCAAACCTGTAAAAAAAAAAAAAGATAAAGATTGGTTGTAAGAGAGAGAAAGGACTGAGAGAGAGAGAGAGAGCCTACTATTTGTGTGATGTGGTAGTGGTGTGAAGGTAATTGATTGAGTGTGTGATAAGGTGGTGGTGGTGGTGGATTGGTTGTGGCAGTGGTGATAACTTCAGACGAAGTGATATGGGGAGAGAAAGAGAGTGAGGTTATGGTGGTAGGTTGAGAGAGATTGAAAGTAAGGTTGTGGTGGTGAGTTGCGAGAAATTAAGATTTGGAGAGAGTGTTTGGGAGAAACTGAGAAAAGTGCGAAAAGGTGTCTTCTGTTCAAAGAACACAGAAATGTGGGCCTTTTATAGGTCTATAGATTAGCAACCAAGTACATGTAATTGCTAAATTTAATGAACCGCCAAAATAAAATTTTCGTTTCAATTTGAATTCCCGCCGAAGTTAGCAACCAAGTCGTCTCTAAATTAGAGACAAAGTGGTCTCTAAATTGAGACCAAGCATTCACTAAATTTCAAGCACTGCCAAAATAAATTTTCATTTGAATTTGAAGTCCCGGCAAAGGTAGCAACCAAGTCGTCTCTAAATTAGAAACCAAGTGTTCTCTAAATTGACACCAAGTAGTCCTAAATTTCAAGCACTGGCAAAATAAAATTTGAAGTCACGCCAAATTTAGAGAACAAGTTGTCTCTAAATTTAGACCAAGTAGTAGCTAAATTTCAAGTAACGCAAAAATAAAATTTTTGTTTTCAGTTTGAAGTCTCGTCAGATTAGTGACCACGCAGTCTCTATCTTAGCAACCACATAGTCTCTAAAAAGCATTGGGGTATGATGTATAGTTTTGGGGGTTAAGAGAGTTGGAGAGAGTTTAAGAGAATTTGGGTGAGTTAGAAAAAGTTGAAGAGATATTGAGAGAGATGGAGAGAATTTAAGAGAGAATGATAGAGGTGAGAATTTGATTTCCCTCCACATTTAACGACACATGGTTGCTAATTTTCAGAATAGCGACCACGTGGTCATTACTTGTTTAGGGGTTAGTATTTAGGGATTAGGGTATTAGCTTCGAATTTGTCACAAAATTAAGGTGTTAGGAACCAATTGGTCACTAAAACTTAAATAGTGACAAAATGGTAGCTAATTTTTCAAACTAAAACTTCACAATTTTGTTTAATGATCATCCAATTAGAAGTTATTCTGCCCATTTGTTACATCAACATGCCAAATAATGTTTTTATTATGACATTAAGTATATGGAGACTTAAACAATTAGAAAAACTAAGTTAACTATATTGAACTCTATATATTGAATATCAAAGATTATCGTTTTTTTAATATAGAATATCTTACGAAACATGATTCATAATAAGGTAACACACTGCATTGACTTAAGCAAACAACACATTCATGTTCATCTTTAAATTTGTTGTCTTCTCATTGTCACCTCCTTATTATCGAAGAGATCATATTCATTCATATTTCTTTTGACTGTATACCTCGATGAGCTTTCAAGTATTGATAAATACTTGTTTCAAAGACAGTAATATATCTCTTCAGAACTCTGAAGAAAGTATCAGGTCAAACTGGAGGCTTTAGTGGTTTGTTAGTATGTTTTAGGAAAACAAAGACCAATAGGATGCAAATTAGCTACCACATGGTCGCTAATATATATTTAAAGACCACTGTCACAACCCAGCATAAGTACACGTAGACATGTAAATTTTGAATTGGAACCTGCAAACCGAATTGGAACCGGATTGGTCAAAACCGAAACCGGAACCGACTGACCAAAACTGGACGATTACGGTTTAGGTTCTGGTTCTATCCTTTAAAAACCGTTGAACCGACGGTTCGAACCACCATTTTCTTTTTTTTTTTTCAACCTTATAAATACCCCTATCTCATTCCTACCAATTTCACACTATTTCTTCTCTCTAAAAAATTTATTTTGCTCTAAATTGTTCTTATCAATTATTTATATATTTTATTATTGCAATTACGTTTTCTATATTTCTCAAAGTTATTTTTTGCAATTATATTTTTCAAATTCCTTCTAATTTTTTACTATAGTTTAATTTAATTATTTTGTTATTTCATTATATTTAATAAAATTTAATGAGTTTTTTTAATTTTGTTTAAAATTATGTGATGTAATTACTAGTAGAATAATTAATTTGTTTGGAAATTAGTAAAAAAATCTTTGGAATACAATGTATCATTGGTACTATAATTAATTATTGAATATAACAAAATTTACAAACCAGAAAAAAATTGACGGGATAAAATAGCGGATTAAAAACATTTTTTTAAAAAAAAGAAAGAATTGAACCGGCGGTTTAATCGGTCAAAATCGAAACCAGAACCGAATATGAACCAGACCAAACCGTGGAAACCACAGTTTGGTTTCGGTTCCTCCATTTAAGAAACCTGAACCGCCGGTTCTTGCACCGGAACTGGCGGTTCCAAAACCGGCAATAAGCCTAAGTACATGGTTATCCTTAAGTAACATCTGACACCTAATAGACTTTCAACCATTAAGGTCAAATGTTAAAGCTTGGTTTATTTAAGTAGTCAAGTCCTTGTACTTATATACCTTTCGATCCATATAGACTTATACGATGTGGGATTAGACAACTGATGTACAACAGGTAACTTGACCTACTAACTTCAGTTGCCTACTTAGGTGGGATGTTACAATTCCTACCCTTTCAGGTTTGTAACGTCCTCGTTGTCAAGCCTTCCAATCAAATTCCCAAAATCTCTCTTGTGTTTTGTTAGTGTGGGATTCACCTAGACTTAGGGCCTCCCTCTCAACTCTTAAGGTTTGGCCCACCATCGTCATTTGTTGAGGTTTGCTCCATCACCATTCAAGTTTGCATGCAAAGTGGCTCTGATATCATAATTGTCACTCTCCAACATAAGCATGCAATTGTCCTTAAGTAATATGTGATAACTAATGGACTTTGAACCACTAAGCCTAAAATTTTAAGTTTAGGTAACTTAAGTAGTTAGGTCGTTATACTTATAAACCTTTGCATCCATATACATTTATACGATGTAGGACTAGACATTTGTTGCACAACAAGTAGCTTGACCTACTAGTTTTAACTGTCTGTTTAGGTGAGATTTTACATTGGCGCTATTTGGCCCAAACTCAAACTCAACTTATTGAAATTATTCTATTATAATCAATTTTTTCTTGAAATGTTCAGTTTCAATGATAAAATGGTTGAAATACAGGCTAGAGCTCAAAACGAGCTTTCCATTGATATTTTGTGCATCTCGTAACTCTATCATATGTCAAAGTTATGGCCCATCAAGGTTAGTCGATTATTGGTAAGTTTGGTACTTGTTTCAAACATTGCATTTGTCCTCCTCCAAATTCTAAAAAAAATGTTAGGAATAATCACCAATTGGCATCTAAATTAGTGTCCATTGATAGCTAACTTAGCGACCATTGTGTCGCTAATTGGCATTCAAATGGTCATTAACATAAATTAGCGACGAAGTTATTCCGTCGCAAATTTTGTAACTAGGTTCTCGTCACCAATTTTGTTCCCAAACTTTGGTGGCCGATTCCAACCAAGTTTTAGCGATCTTCGTTGCCAAGGTTTGGCACCTCATTCGCACCAAGATTTAGGGACAAATTTTCTATGTTGCTAATCCAACGACGTCAATTTGGTCGCTAAATCTTCTCTAATAGTCATTAACGGCCAAGTTTCCATGTCGTCACAAGTCAGTGACCACCTGATCACTATTTAGGGACCACATTTTCTGTTCGCGAGTTAGCGGTTACTAATCTATCATTTTCTTGTAGTGAACTTAGAAGGATTAATTTGCTGCAAATCTTTTCGAGAAGAGATCAAAGAGCTAGCCGAAAAAACCCGGAGCCAAGGAGAACACTGATAATAAGTTTTCAACTTCCACAACAATTTCAGTAATAAGCCTTGATTCCTGGTTTTAAGAGAGCAAAGTTCGAGTCTACCATTTCGAAAATCAGTACAAACATCTGTACATACTACTTTGTAGAGGTATTTCTTTTCAGAATCACATTTTCATAAAACCCCGCTTATATAATCTTCGAATTCATTTTCTACTTGAGCTGGAATTGGGTATAGATACATAAAAAAACACAGGCATACTCATGAGAACTGCCTTCACTAAAACATGCCTTTCAGTAGGAGATAATAGAGAGCATTTCTATAAGCTTTGTCACCATTGGATCCCAGTTCTTCATAGTTAGAGTTCATGTAGAAAGTGGTAAACCAAGGTACTTAAAGGGGAAATTTTCCACCTTACAACCTATAAAGTATGCCGATAGAGTTAAGGAGGCATCATCAACATAAATACTAAACAGAGCACTCTTATGAAAGTTAATCTGTAACCCAGAAATTAGGTCAAAGCATTGCAGAATGCGTTTTAATTTCTTTAATATGGATCGATCATATGGCAAGAATATCAGTGTATCGTCTACAAACTGTAATAGTGAAAAATCAGTATGGAGCTCAAGAATCATCACACCTCTAACCAAACCACACTATGTTGCTCATTGGAGAAAATGATGTAGTCCTTATACTACAATATCAAAAAGGAAAGGGGATAAGGATTCCCTGTCAAACAACTTTTTTCATAGAAAATGGTTCACAAGGACTACCATTCACTAGTATTGAGATCCTAGCAGTAGTAAGAAACTTAGCATCCACTCTATCTATTTTCCAAAAAAGGCTATAGAAGACAGAACAAAAAATAATTAGTGCAAAGAAACAAAATCGAAAGCCTTATGGAAGTTAAGTTTCAACATTAACATTGACACTTTACGTAATGAAACAAAATGAACCAGCTCTGAAGCAAACATAGAACAATCTAAGGTATTTCTTCCACTGAACAAATGCATGCTGTGTTTAGGAGATTACGGAAGGAATCACAGTATGTAGCTTAAAAGACAGTACCTTATCCACCAACTTGTACATGCCATAAATTAAGCTAATGGGTCTGGAGTCCTTCAAGTGCACTATGCCAGCAATCTTTGAAACTAGCACCATGAAGCTACTGCTAAAACCTTTTGATAACTCTATTTAGAAAACTATTGTCGAAGATAGCTAAGAAATCATCTCTGAAGATTTACCAGGCTTTCTTTTAGAATAGAGAATTAAACTCATCCAGGCCATATGCCATGTGACTACCATGGGAAGAAAGTGCACTAATATCATCCTCTTCAAACGGCACAGTTGGAGACTCTGATTGTTCCCAAAACAAGGTCCAAAATGTCAATGCATCAAGACAATAAGAAGTATATGTCTTACTTTTAAAAAGAGAAGAAAAGTTAAGTCTAACATGTTCACGTATAGCCTTTAGGGTCACATACTCACAATTTTGATCTTGGACCTTGTGGAGAGTATTATTTCTGTAACGTATTGAGGCCATAGTATAAAAAAACTTCGTGTTCTTATCTCCTTTTTGCTGCCAATTAGTATGAGCTTTTTAAGACTAAGGGACTCCAATTTATATTTAATTCAATAGAGAAAATTTGTTCGATAGGAGTTAAATACAACCTAAATTACTTGGGAAAGGATTTAGGTAAATTTAATAGACTCACACCCATTTCTCTTTAATCCCATTTATACTATAAAAAGTAGGAATCTTAGGGGAGAAGCCATCGACGCCCTAACGCTTAATTACCCTTGGTGTTTTCATCTTAGTTGGTTTGATTGTTTAGCTAGCTTTTGTTCTTTAATCTTATTAGTCTTTAAATTGCTAAAATCAACTATAAAATCAATTTATTTTTGCATTCATTACTTCTAGTTCACTAGTTTTCAAGGATTTGATACCTAAGAAATACTTGCTTTGGATTAAACTACATTGACCACAGTGCACTTGTGGTGAGAGGTGATCAAGTTCCAAGCTATAAACTTCAATGAATATGACACTAAACAAAGAAAGAAACCCAGAAAGATGAACACAAAATTAATCCGACCCATCATTGCCTTATGTAATATTTTCATGCAATGTATCAATTACATGCCTTTTGTGAGCATCTATTAAAATATTCATAATTGCTCCAACATTCCATGTTTCAGAAGCTTCTTTTTGGTCACCAAATTCCTCAATCTGCACAGGTTTTTGAGAAAGAATTTACGATGAACTAAGTTGGAGTCAAAAATAGCTGAATGACCAGTTAATAGACTTCCTGTGGGCTTCAAATTCTTAGGCTTACATGGAATATGTTTCTTTTTGGAAGTAATAAAACCGGTCTTAATAGGTGGGTGTATTGAAACCAGTAATGTATGCTCAACTATAATGTTACAATCTGGGTCAACTGAAAGAGCGAGATTTTTGGAATGTGAATTTGAAATGGATCCTTTTGATCGTGTTAAAAAAGAGGGATTAGAATTTGAACCCGAGATATGATGTAAATCCAGATCCTGATGTGGTTGAAAAAGATGACATGGAAAATTCCGAGTGGGTTGATGGTTCACTGTAACTTATAGGTCAACAATTTCTTCTTCCTCTAAACAAACTCTCTCACCTAAAAACTTGATTATTAAGAGATTTTTCTTACAATGAGACTAAGTTGATGATCATTAACCATAACCACAATACTATCTACAGTAAATTCTATTAGAGAATTTTTGGTGTTGCCTTAATGAAGTTGTGAGGGTAAAGAAGAGAGAAAATGAACACAAAGATCTATAGTAATTCGGCCAACTATGCCTACATCCATTACCTAAGTTCCCACTTGGGATTTTCCCAATTTACTGTAACGATGATTGATTCTGGCTCAATCCAACAAAGTCTTACAACAAGGTTGATTATGACTCACAACTCTAAGGCCAACATAAGGTTGATTCTTGGCTTATACCTCTAAAGCTGTTACAATATTATTTTCTTAGGTTCACAACTAAACTTTCCCACACACAAAGTGTATACAAAAATGTTCAAAGAATGAATCACTATTCTAGAGTTGAGTGAATGAACTTGATGCTTTTGATTTTGCCTTTAATTTGATCTTGGTGTTTTTTATGGTAGAAATTGATAGGAGTTTTAGCACAATGATATCATATATTGTTCCACCACTTTTCTACCTTTCTTGATGTATTTATAGTCTTTTCTTTTCATATGACAGTTGGAGTTGATCAACAAGTCATTAGAGTGCATTTAATGCTTCTTAAACCTTCTGGAACGCCCTAACGTACGTTATTGAAATGCTTACGTATGTTGATCATCATCATCTCCAGGTTACATACGTTACTTCAACTTTAGAATATGTTATTCTTGGTCTAGAATGATCCAACAGCTTTTGTTTGCATTCAGCCTCTTCCTTATGAACTTTACCTTAATGTACATTATCCTTGGCTTAGCGTACGTTAAGCTCTTCCAATGCCTTATTTTGCAACTCCGAGCCGTATTTCATGATTTACTCCAAGTCTTGCTTTTTGTTCATTATCAATTTTTCATTTATCGTCAAAACATAGAAGGATCTTAATGTTGATTACACATGATCCAATAAATTATGGCTTTACAAACACCAAAATAGATGTAACATCCATACTTGAACGTAAAACACACTTTAGAGAATTATTCACATAAGTGCATACAAGGTTCCCAATAAATTTAAAGAGGTGAATAGACCAAAATATCACTGGAACGCCAAATATATCCATTCAAACATATCAATTCTTGCTCAAGAAATTCCCCGAGTGGTGGTCAAGTTTCGAAAAGAAACTTCGAACAAAATATGTAACACCCATACCTATATAACATATATTTACATAACTCGATAACATATAACAACATTTGCATATATATCAATGAGATTACAACAAGTACAAGTTACAAACACAAATATGACCGAACTATCAAAATTCATCAACATGTAATATACAACATATAGTACAAATCAAGTCTAGCAGACTTGGTACAAAACTTGATGAGCTATTAAGATCTCATCCGCTAACACCCTATATGCACATGTGTGATGGAGAGAGAGAGTGATCGCGGCATCCCGTCCTCTGTCACGCTGGTGTATCTACAAGCCTACAAATTGGCTTAAAAACTAGTCTCTGATACCTAGAAAAAAAATTATATGAGTCGCAACTCAATGAGGAACCCAACAAATATCAAACAATATATAATTAGGTACCATAAATACAATCAGCCCAATATATCACAAGTAAAACATATAAGATAAGAACATCAATTAAGAATGCAATGCTATTCCATTTTATTCGGTAATGGCGTATGACATGTCAAGTATTGCCCCGGGTTTCCAGTATAACAAATCCCATGAATTTTTTCTCATTCTCTTATTGATGTTTCGTTATAAGAAATTTTGGTATGGTCCCTATTCTTGCAAAAATACCGAAACAGGTCCCTATAGTACATTTCTTAGTCTTGTTTCAACTGAACAGTCTATGTTCTATTTAACACATCTGAAGTTCC
>CAODLS010934091.1:0-11189 GCA_948243855.1 Flueggea neowawraea | reverse complement strand
TTCTCATGATATTTCTTCGCGATCATGGTTTAATATTGGACATACCAATGTCAAAATGTTTTTATTTTCTAGAATCTCCAAGTATCTTTCCAAGATACTTAAGGAATCATGTTTCTATGAAATTCTAGTATGGACCAATACTTTTAACCAATATTGGTGATGAGAATCGTAATTTCTGATGAAGCAAGCGAACCTTCATCACCAATGCACACTTATGCACAATTGTTTTATTTTCCTTACAACCTCCACAATCCCAAAATACTCGTTTTGGGAGTCGTATAAATTCTCCCTTAATTCGCAATTCCTTCGATGCAACATGATTTTACCCCATTCGCATATTCGTAATAAATTACAAATAAAACGGGTATAAACGCACTCACGTATTTTTCAAATAATTAAAATTTGATTTCAATTTTCTAAATGAGAACCATATTTGAATGTTTTTAAAATCAATTATTTTGAAAACTAATTTCCAAAATAATTTTTAGCAGAAAACACATTTTCACAATTTTTAAACAACTTTTAATAGCCAAACAATATGGAAAAAATAGTTTTGGAACTCACAAAATTGTGAAAAATATGTTAAAAATTCCAGAAAAATCCAAATTTTAATTCTGCAGAAAATTTTGCAAAATTTGGAGGTCGGGACACGTGTCATGTGCCGACACACACCACATGTCTATCCCAATCACTATCACGTGAGACTCTAGAATGTCGCCACGTGTCGCAGTAGCGTGGAGAGATGTGTCATGCTGACACGTGTCACAATTTCATTGGTCTAAAATATGATGACGTGGATAACACGTGTCATCGTGACGTGTGTCACACGCGGCCGTAGTGCCACAGTGACGTGGATGACACGTGGCAATAATGACACATGGCTGATTCTCATTAGTCCACGTGGCGTGTCTATCCAGAATTTCTTCCGAAAGCTTCCACCACATGTCGACTTTTGAATAGACCACGAGTCGTATATGACACGTGTCGGGCAGTGATTGGTTGCCAACACATGGTCCGCAAGTGACACGTGTCGTTCGATGAGTGGTCCACGTCTCGATCAACTTTGACCGAATTATTGCTCTACCAAGTGTCCCATTCTGAGTGAGCCATGTGGACAAATCACAACTCGCCACGTCACCATTCTTATCAGATGAAAAATTCATATGTAAGCTTCTCACTCAGTATTTTTGGATTAGGTTTTCTTCAATTTGACGACCTTCCCGATATAATTTCGCAACAAAACTTGGGCAACTATTGTTTTTGAGGTCGCTGATCTCAAATATTTTATCAGAATTTCAAAAATCCAACTTTCAATTTTCGGCTCCAGACGGCCTCGAATCAAAAACGACGTTCGGGACAGAAAGTCGAATACAAGAAATTCACAGTAGATATTATAGACAGAAACCAACAAGAATTTTAAATCATAATCTAAAATTCGTTCTCTGCTCTGATACCACTGAAGGAATCTAGCTACTGGTTTAACAGATAAACAGGATCGGTTCGATGTTGGTCTCGTGAGCAAACCACGGTCGGGTTGGCGACATGAGTGCTCGTCTATTTTGTAGCCTAGATGCCACGCGGATCGGGACCATCGACGAATGAGGATCAAGTGGAGGAAGGAGAGAGGTGGCATGGTGGAAGAAGAGCTCTCTTCTTCCTTTCCTTTCTCTCTCACTTTTTTGGTGGGTATGGAATCAATGGAAGCACTCCTCTTCCTTACCTTCATATATATAAGCCCTTAAATGGGTTTTAGGCCCAATGGACTTAGCACATTGACCTTATGGGCGCATCTCAATTGGGCTAGTCAATTGGTGTCGGTCCATGGTCCTGGTTCACACCTTGACTCACCGAGTTCGATCAACTCGTCATGGGCAGACCGTTTTTTCCAATACCAACAATTTGTCTAAAAAGTGTAAAATTTATACTCAAAAAATTATGTTAGAAAAGAAATGAAGCTGAGGATTGGAGACTCAAGATAAATAGAATGATATTTAAAATGTACAGAAATTTAATTAGTAACTAGGATTAGAAAGGCCAATAGGAGGGCATAGATTTCATTTATAGTTTTCCACGTCAAAACAAAATCATAATTTTCTGTAAAATTCCTAGATTTGGCACTTCTTTATTTTCTTTTATATAAAAAAATAATACAATAAAAAATTAGAAAACAATTTTGTTATGATTGGAGTTAGATTTATTAGTGAGAATTCCTATGGGTGCGTAGGTGTGGACTGGCATGAAACATGATGAAATTAAAAGTGCTACCAATTAGAGGGCTTTTCTGGCTTATCTTAGGTGGGTAGCATCAAGTGGCTCTACCTCCATATTTTTTATCGCAACATTACACAATAATACACAAACAACTTTACCTAGTTATTTGGAGAAAATGCTTCAAAAAAAAGAAGTTATTTGGGGAAAAAAACTTTAACTAGTTGGAGTCATACTTCCTCTGTTGCTGCTTGTGCAGCAGTTTGTAGGAATCATAATGGCAGAACTTTAATGAGATTTTTATACAATTTGATGTTGCAGTTCTTGCTCCTATTTTAGGTGGCTCAACATCAGTGGTGCCTTGGGAGATTAGTTCAATTGTTAAAGACATTTGTTGCTGCTAGTAGGTCTGGAATTAGTTTTAAATGTATTAGTGGAGTGGCTAATGCCTCTGCTGATTTTGTGGCTAAGTTTTGCCAAAACCATGGATGTTATGCTTCTTGGGGTCTTTGTCCTCCATTGCGCTTGCAAATTCTATGTAACAGAGACATTGTTCATGAATGAAACACAGCTACTTTACGGACCAAAAAAAAATCTTACGTACGAATAGAAAATTTCATTTATATTAGTTTTGCTTAACGCCATTGGTAGATCTAGAAAATTATAAAAATGGAGTCCATCTAACTTATAATAAAATTATGAAAAAAAAATAAACTATGTAAATTTTTATATCCTCAATCAATTTTCACATTTTTAACATAATATTTTCAGCTTTAAAGACTAAGCTTGTGAGCTTCCCAACTCCTCGCGATCCTGCATAGACAAGCAAGCAGAAAGGATGGGAATTGTTCTACCGTGTTCATTTTCGACACTGGTTAGTTTTTGGTGGTGATTGGGTGGCGGTGACGGATCTAGGGTTTCGTGTGGCTGAATTGATTGGGTGGTGGAACTTTAACTGTTGCATTATGTTTTTTATAAAAAAAAACTAAAAATATTGATTGAACTGGTTGATTTTGAAGACTTCTGTCGACGATTGATTTTGTGCATATTGATTTTGATGAGTTTGTTGTTTTGTGCATGATGATTTAGATGTCCATCGAAGATCTTTTGTATACCTTTTGAATACTTTTGAAGACTTTTTGTGAAAACTTATAAAGACCTTCGAAGACCTTTTGAAGACCTTTAAATACATTTTTAGGGATTTCTGAAGACATTTTGAAGATTATTGTAAGCTTAAAAACTTTGTAAATTTTTATACACCAAATTAATTATCATTAAATTAAAATAAAATTTATAAATATTGTGTACACTGATACACATATATATATAAATAATTCACCTTAATTTTTTAAAAAATATTATATCAAAAATTTATTAAATTAATATTTTTATTAAAAAATTGTGAACTCTCTTTTGAAGACCTCTGAATAAATAAAATTTCTTATAAAAAAATTATGAACTCTCTTTTTGGAGACCTTTAGAGACTTTCTGAAAACTTCTAGAGACATTTGTAGACTTTTTTAGAAAATTAGATTTTTTTGGCAAAATTCATTTTTCCTTGAAAAAATCAATTTCTTTTAAAAATATCTTAATTTTTCGCAAATATGGCATTTTTTAAATTCAGTTTATTTTTCTGGCATTTTTTCAAAATTGGAATCTTGAATGAAATTTGTCAAAATCAATGTTTTATTTTGTTATAAAAGTGTGATTTTCCCAATAGTTTTGTTTTTGAGAAGGCGTTTCAGTGTTTTAAAGAGGAAAATACTTATAAGAAACTCTTAACCTTAACACCCAAGTGATATGGGATCAAGACTTTTTTTTTATCATAATGTGAGATCATGACATTATAAAAAAAATTAGGGGTGTTAATTCGTGTTATCGTGTCGTAATCGTGTCATGTCATTTATATATCACAAATCATTATACAAGATATAAACATTACAAAAATTGAATTCGTGTCAATCGTATCGTGTCGCCTCATAAAGTCATATTATCGTGTCAGAAATGACAACCCTAAAAAAATAATTAAACAAGAGCATCTGAACTATTAAAACTATAAACATAATTTAACTAAAAAAAAGATTTTAGGTCATCTTCAAAAAATTAATTGAAACAATTTTCAATTTCTCAAATAATTAAAGCTATGGTGAAATTAACAATGCACGATCATAATTCATGGACATTAGACTATACAAACTTCACACATTAAATATGAGTTAAATGTGATTAATATTACCATGTTAACCTTTAACTTTTTTTTTTTCTGTAATTATTTAAGGTGTCAATTTGTTATAACCATTAATTTAATCGTCGTCTCATAATCTTACCCTTAGAAGGTACCCATAGCATGGAAGGAAGATAAAATAATATATAGTAGAATAGGGTCAATATTCTTCCACTCATGTGCATACACATAAACATGTTAGAACATTACCCATTATTGTCCTCTGGGAATTTGTCCCTCTAGTCACTCATCCCCAACAATGCGGCTTTGTACTTTATTAATATAAAATTTATGACAAATAATATTACTATACCCGTGATCCATTGATTATATCTATAACACTGAATAATTACAGAATCAATTTTATTTTTATTAAATTTAATGATAGTCAGTAGAAGCGAGTTATATATTGATTGATTAAATAATTGCAATAATAATATATTAAAGAAAAATATTTTTTATAATTATTTGTTGAATATATTTTTAAATATTTAGAATTTATTAAAAAATTAATGATAAAGGCTTAGTAATTGCACATTAATCATTTAGGGCAATATTTCAGTCACATGAAATTATGGATTCCTCATTCTCATTTCCTAAGAGCATCACCAACAGTATCCTCAAAATAAAGAGTCAAAATATATTATTTTATTTTTATTTGTGTATTAATTTTTTTTTGAAATTTATATATTGGAGAGAGAAAATATTAGAAAGTGAATATTTTATTGATAAAGTAGATGAATAGTATTAAAGAGTAAATAATAACTCTTGAAATTTAAAGAGAAAATGTAAATTTGTTAAAATTGTTAGCTATTTTATTAGTAAAATATTGAAAAAGTAAGTTAGATTGTAATGAAAATGGAGTTGGTTAAAAACTCGAGATAAATAGTGATATAAAATATTATATTTTGATGAAAGAGTTTGAGAAAACTGCTGAGAATGCTCTAAACAATTTGAATTATTTTTTCTTCTTTTTTTTTTAAACGAAACCAGTTCGAGTTTTATTTAATATATAAATACTTTAAAAGTTAACAGTTTTCGTTAGCAAGGGTCCTAATTAAGATATATAAAAATCTAGATGCCAAATAATGTTATTAAAAATACACACCAAACTCTTTTTTAACAAAAAAGAAACGAAAATAAAGTGAGAATATAGCTGTTTTAAAATCGGATCCGCCCATGACGGTATTGAGTGGAACCCGAGTCCGTTAGTTGTTGGGTTGACTAACGAGCCCAACTAATTATTAGTAATTAGTTGTGGGCTTCCTGAAAGGATTAGGAAGGCTCAATTAGGGTCCACTCATCCTATATGAGTAGGAAACCCTAGTGTTGCCTGATTAGGAAAGTGAAATAGATAGTGAGAGTGAGGCAGAGAAAGAAATCATGTTCTTTCTCTCCCAACATATAGAGCTACCACTCTTCCTTCACAACAAGAAGAAAAACGTTCTTCTTCCTTCCCACTCTATCCTGCTAAGATCTGGTGCGGCATCTAGATTGCGGATAGACTAATACTCCCGTCGGTAACAATCCGATTGTGGTTTACTCGCGAGACCAAAGATGAATTGACCATATTCCGTTGTTGTCTGCATCTATCCTTGTTGTTATTCCGCTGCTAAGAAATCGAGAAGTCGAACCGGTCTCCGTTGTTGTTCGTCTGCTGACCGGTCACATATTCCTTCAGCAGCCAAAAGCAAGAATGCCAGATACATCTAACCGCCTAATTACCAGGACTTGCTTTGCCAGTCATTGCTTTTGAGCACAAAACAATACAATATTTTTGATGCCACCAACTAATCTTGTAGAGCAGTTATTGTATATATATCCAAATAATGCCACCTGATCTGAGATTTTGTCAAATGACAATTTACAGTTTCTCTCCCACCACTTTTAATGGCAATAGCTCTGATAATCACTTATCAGTGTATTGTGGGTACCTAATATTAACATGAATCACCACCATTCAATGTGACACTTATTTCTATCATATGGGTGCCAAGGATGTATCAAATATCACTCAACTTGAAGGAAATATGGTTTTGTTTTTAGAATATTGTTGTTAACATATTTTATATTCAATGCAGTTTAATTTTTAAGAGATTTATCACTCTTTAATTTCTTTTTTTATTATACAATTGATCAAATTTATCAAATTTGTAATCTATTGTTTCGTTATTTAAAAAGAAATGAGACATTGTCGTTCTATTGATTTCAATTTTAAAAAGTCGAGTATTTTAATACATGATAATTTAGAAAGGACGAAATATTATTTCTATTCTTTTGTCATTGTACAATATAGTCATTCCATCTTAATTTATTAAAATTATAATGTATCACTTTAATGTACCAAAAATAAAAATATTTGTACCTTAAACACCACTATTATAAACGGCTAACAAGTGCAATATAGGACATCAGCATCATCAGTGGTGAACACTTTATAACTTTTATTGTTGGACTTAGGAAGATATTGTTGGGAGATTTTACACCTAAAGCTCACCCTATGAAATGGCTTGGTGGTGGTTGTGGATATGTCGATTTCCTCAATTTTCAGGGGTTCTTTTTAGTACTTGCTTCTTGTTTATATTAGAATTGAAGGCAGCAATATATATATTCAACATATCGAATATAATGGCACAAAAAATTAACGGGCAATTACTTATGACATCTCTATAATTTGTAGTAATATTTCATCGCATCCCTAAGTTATAAAAAGCTCTTATTACATTCCTTCTTATAAATTACGTCAGTCCAAAGTACATTGTGTTGGTATTTGTTTCTTTTAGTTTGCATATAAATGGTTTATGCATAAACTATGATATTGGGATTAGATATTCATGATGTGTTCTTGACTGACGTAGTTTACAAGCAAAAATGCAATATGAGTGTTTTCAACACTTAGGGACGCAATGAAATATTACGATAAGACATAGGAATGCAATAGAAAGTGACCCTAAAATTAACTTCGTTGATGCAACAAAAACAAACATATGAAATTAGAACAAATTCTTGGTGGGGGCTTGATGGTAAACACAGTTATAGTAGTAAGTTTGATTATTATAATTTTTATGACATCAAATTTTCTCCTCATCAGACTGAACCCTTGTCAACGTGCGTTGTACCTCGTCTACGTGCGTAGATAAGCAAGGATTAATTCCCGTGAGATCTACTTCTTATCTATGTGTTTTGCTCAGTCTCTTCGTGCGCAGGAGTCAGCTTTGCATGCATCAACGTGCTTTGATAACTCTTAAAGTGCTTTATAGCCTGATATCAGCAAGTCTGCAACTTTGAATTTCTTTCATTGATGTTTTGCATTCATTATTATCATAATCAAACTCAACAATCTCTACCTTTTTTATGATGACAAAATATACATGTATTTGAACATCTATTCATTAATAACAAACAATTTGATCAAGGATTTCACTCCTTGTCACTTGGTTAGTTCAACACAATAATATATGATGTTCAAAACATTAAGGGCATCAATTGATGAAACAAATAAACACATCTAAGCACATTTGATGCCAATTGAAAGATAAAGCACTTAATCAAATTCATGCACACTTCTCCCCCTTTTGTATCATCAAAAAGAATATGCAAAATGAATATTCTCCCCCTTTTTCAAATAGAATATGAGAATAATCAAATATCACATATAGCTCCCCCTATATAAATGCATTTTTTAAAGAAATGATTTTGAGATGAAGACTTCCCCTGTTTGTTTCATAATATACACATTTATCATCAAAAATATATCTCCCCCTTTGAAAAATAGAAAATCAACATGTGCAATCAAATCAAACTGAAAAATACTCAAAATGCATATTTACACAAAAATATCAAAGACAAGTTTGAGTTTAAGGAAATGATAGCACATTTGTATAGGCTGTCAAGTAGATTGGTCCAACTTCTTCATCATCTAGAACTTGAATCATCATCAAGAAATCTTCTTTTCCTCATTTTGCTATGCTTCTTCAAATAAGGGCAATTCGGTTTAACATGACCCGGTTCATTGCATTCATAGTATATCAGTTTGTTCCTCCTCTTGATGGCTTTTTTTTTGCATTTCTTTCTTTGTTGAGGAATTTATGAAATTTTTTTGTGAGGTGCTTGACATTTTCAGAATTTTCTTCTTCATCCTCATCTTCACTTGAGCTTTCAATGTACTTTGATGCTGCTTTGAGAGCAATACCAATATTCGTCTTCTTCTTTTTCTTCTTACCTTCATTTTCTTCCTTTTCCATACCTATTTCATAGGTGAGTAAGGAACCAAGTAACTCCTCTAATGATAAAGAAGATAGATCATTGGCTTCTAAGATTGCATCATTCTTTGAAGCCCATGATTTTGGTAAGGACCTTAGAATTTTTCTCACAAGCTCTGAATTTGTATAAATCTTCCCAAAAGCTTTCAATCCTTTGATAATGTCATTGAATCGATCAAACATTTCTTGAATGGAACCATCCTCCTCCATTTTGAACAACTCATATTTATGAACAAGAAAAGAGGTTTTGTTCTCTTTAACTTGTGAGGTGTCTGCATAAGTGACCTCCAAAGTCCTTCAAATCTCATGAGCATCCTGACATTGCTGGAATTTGTTGAATTGAGATTTGATTAATGCACAATAAATTATGTGTGTAGCCTTGTTATTGTAGTGCATCATCATTTTGTCATGATCTATCCATTCTTTCTTTGGTTTGGTTCTTTCAACACCATTTATTGTCTTCTTTGGAACATATGGACCGGTCTCCACTGCATCCCAAATTTTCTCAGCTTCACATTTGAGAAATACCATCATTCTTGTTTTTCAGTATGCATAGTCACTGCCACCAAAGAAAGGAGCTATATTAATGGCTAAACCTTTATATTTATGAATGTTGTCAAGAAATGCCATATTTGGGATCTTTAACTCTTTGGATGTTAAGCCAAAATATAATATCAAGAGCACAAACTCTGATACCAAATGTAAACATAGTTGGTCCCAATAAGAATGGAATGGCACTCCAATAGGAGGTTCAATTGGAGTTTTAGAGATTTAAAAATTTTGTTGAAAACTTTTGTAAGTTAAACCAAATAGCAAAGATTTTTACAAATAAAATCAAAGTATAAATGCAGAAACAATAAGACCACCAATTCTCAAACAAAATAAATCAAATGCAAAGTAAAGTAAATAAAGTAAGGGAGAGAGAAAACAAATCTGATTTATAGTGGTTCGGTCCTTCTCGACTTACGTCCACTCCTCTAGATCCCCTAAAGAATTTCAATCCATTAATTTCCTCATTTTCCGGGTGGAGGGAAACCGTTACACCTTATTTTTGCGGGCTCAACAATAAAATCCATAGTTTTTGCGGGCCAAACTAGAAAACTTTTACCATTTGTTTTCAGGGCAAAACAAGCAAACCAAATCTCTAATTTTTGCGGGATTAACTACAAAATTGTTACCAATTGTTTTCTAAAGCTTACTAGCAACCACTCTTGTTTTTCTAATGCTCAACGAGGAAACCTATCTACCCCAAGCAAACAACTTTGCTTGTAACAAAATCAAATCAAGAAAGTAACAGATTTAGGCTCACACCAACCTAGAAATAAGATAGCAATAAAAAACTCAAATGGGTTAGAAATGTAGAAGTAAGAGAATAAATGATAGATAAAGATATAAAAATTTGCCAAAGGTTTCTCAGATTTCTTCTGATGTTGGAGATGTCTATTTATAGCCATTTGAAAGAATATAGCCATTGGAGCCTCAAAATAGCTATTGTGAGAGAATAGAAATTCTGCCCAGTAATGACGTCACCCTTCACTATATTCGTAGTATGATGATCCAACTGAATTCTACTTGTGTTGATAACAAGTCTACGTGCATTGCTAAAACTAGGGGTGAACAAAAAACCGACTGAACTGAAAAAATCGACCGAACCCAACCGTTTTAAACCGAACCGACAATGAAACCGAAACCAATTGGGTGGATGTAGATGATGAATTGTCAAAACCAAAAGGTTCGGTTCAGTTGCGATTTTATTTGTTCAAAAACCAAACCGAATAGAACTGAACTTAACCTTTTTTATACCACTATGCTGTTTTTTACATATACATCTATTCAAAACCGACCAAACCAAACCTAAAACAAACTAACCAAACCATTTATCAACTCTGGTCTTACTTATATTTTAAACCTACTAAACCGACCGAACTGAACCAAATCAACAACCAACCGAACTAAACTGAAAGTTGAAACCAACGGTTTGACTACAGATGACCAGAGAGTAAAACCAAATCGTTTTGTTTAGTTGGCTGTTTGTTCACAAAACCGAACCGTGTGCACCCCTAGCTAAAACTCTAGTGGTCTCGGCTTTGAATGGATCAACATCTGTGTACTTTGCTTTGCTTCTACGTGCGTAGGCTCATGATCTATGTGCTTTGTATCACGTTCTGCGTGCATTGATCTGAATTTCAGAATATGCAATTTTTTACGCAATGGCTTATTACGTGCATTGTTCCTCCTTCTACATGCGTAGTCGTTCTTCAAAGACTGCACCTCTGATTCTTCATGTGATTTGTGTCAGAGAATATCTAAATTCAAATTTCGAAGAGCGTATTGGATTTGTCAACTAGTCTAGTTCACTCTCGTCTACGTGCGTTGCACTTTCTTCTACGTGCGTTGAACTTCTCTTTAAAGATCACACCTTTGGCCATTTAACGTGCTTTGACCAATATTCAACTTGCCTATGTTTTTGCACATTTTCTCCTCATCAGACTGAA
>CAODLS010934061.1:0-18635 GCA_948243855.1 Flueggea neowawraea | reverse complement strand
TTCATTATCATTCCTATGATAACATTTGATTAGGGACATTTAGAATAATATTCTTTTTACCTTAGGGTTTTACTATCAAGTCATACTTGATGACATAAGGAATAATAAACTATTCATGGAGGTTTTGTCTTCATAAAACATATAATAATATTTCATAGATATGAAATGAAATGCCTCTTTATTAACTAATAAATCAAATGACAATGTACATAAATGATTGGACTAGAGCACCAAAACTAACAATCTTCCACTTGCACTAGTCATAATCAAGCACAAACCTAATACCTAAAGACCTAATATGTCTTTCCTGTTTCGGTTCTGAGAGAGTCTTTGTTAAAGGATCTTCGACATTATCATTAGTATCAACTATGCATATCTTGACATCTCCTCTTTCGACTATCTCTCGAATGAGGTGATATCGCCTAAGTATGTGCTTGGTTCTTGAGCAATGGCCCCATTGTTATCACAATATAAGTCTACTCGGTTTGTGATGTTTGTGACGACATCTAAACCATTGATGAACTTCTTAAGTCAAACGGCTTCCTTTGATGCATCAGACGTAGCTATGTATTAAACTCTGTAATAGAATCGGCCACAATGTCTTGCTTGGAGCTTCTCCAGCTGACAACACCTTCATTCATACAAAACACATAACCATATTACGATCTGAAATCATCATGGTTAGATTGAAATCCGACATCAATGTAACCACTTAAGACTAGCTCGCCTTCGTGTCCTCCATAAACCAAGAAAACATCATTAGTTCTTCTCAAGTACTTGAGGATATTCTTGACTACAGTCCAGTGACTTTCATCTGGATCAGACTAGAATCTACTAGTCATGCTTAAAGCTAATGTGACATCAGAGCGTGTACAAAACATGACATACATGATGGATCCAATAGCAGAAGCTTGTATAATCCTACTCATGGAATCTCTGGCTTACCTTGTTGTAGGACAACCTGCCTTGTTTAATGGTTTTCCAAGAACCATGGGAATCATCCATTTCTTGGAATTCAACATGCTAAACCTTTTTAGCACCTTATCAATGTACAACCTTTGACTTATTCTAATTAGCCTCCTAGATCTATCTCTATAGATTTGTATTCCTAGGATACGTGAGACTTCACCTAAGTCTTTCATTGTAAAATATTTTCCTTACCAAGTCTTCAGACTCTGCAAGGTAGGAATGTCATTTCTAATGATCAAGATGTCGTTGACATACAACACTAAGAACACTATTGCACTCCCACTAAGCTTCTTGTATACACAAGGCTCATCTTCATTCTTGATGAATCCAAACTTTACCCTTCATTTAAGTCATAGAACCCTACAAGAAATATCCCAAAAATGCCCTTAGGTCCCTATATGTTCTTTCTTTTTCGGAGCTTTCTCTTTCCTCATCTATGTGTGTCACGACCGTGATGATTTAAGTGTCACGATCGTGACATTTTTCTGTCCAAATGGGATCCAAAATCTCTCCTCGTCACGGCTATGAGAGAGGTCGTGATAGTGTCATGACCATGAAACTTCATCACTCACGGCTGTGAGGATTTTATGTCTAGGTGCATCCAATTGCTTCACTTGTCATAGCCGTGAGATTTGACCACCACGGCCGTGACACTCCTTCATCATTTTCTTCATTTTCTCCAAGCTTTCTTTAGATAACTCGAGACTTTTCCATTTTGAATTTCCTTTTGCACCTTTTTGACCCATTTTTCTCCAAGTTATATTATCCTACAAATATAATGAACAACATAAGAATTTCACCATAAAGACATGATTTATAGGATAAAATGACTACATTCTTGCTTGATTAAATATGGCAATTTAGGATACATCAGTACACCAATGTTGTACCATCTGCCTAAGTGGCTAATACTATGTACCTAAGTGGCTTATACTTGTCTTAGTGGTTATACCATGGTGCCTAAGTGACAAATTCTTACCTAAGTGGCTGTTACCAAGTCTGGTTGGCTCTACCTGTATGATCTTTGGTCCCGTTAAATTTTGTTTTGGATATTCTCCTTTGAAAATGTTTTGGAAAGTAAACATGATTTTAGTATATATTTTGAAAGGAAAATGTGATGGCTATTATCAAATCTAGATGACTACTCTTATTTGATTATGGTCTCGTTGAGTTTTTGAAACTATATTCTATAAATATTTTGAAAAATAAATATTCTTCTCTGTAAGTTTTTTTGGAAACTAAGTTGCGAATTAGTGTTTAAGTCAAGCCATCTTCAGTTAAATGTACCGGAGGAATAAAAATTCTTATTTGCTCCTAGACTCACTTCACACCTCTTATTTTTGTACCAAAACTTCATCTCATTTTCCCTCTTGTCTCATTTCAATACCAAAACTTCATATCGACTACATACTATACTCCCTCCCATCACATCTCTCATCTCTCTCTTGTAAATTTTGAGTTTTTTGAAATCGATATTTAATTTTAGATTGGTTTAGTACATGCTATGTATTTGATCTCAACAACCAAAAAGGAATTGCGACATGTCAAAAACAATTGTCATCTCTTAGTTCGAGCGTGCAAAAATAGTTGTATAATTACTACATGTATTCGAATATTTAATTTAATTTATTTTAATTTTTCTATTTTATATATTTTTTTGTCGTACACATCGTTGAACGAGAAATCTGGCTATGCAGATTCGGCCCCCACTTAGCCAGATTTCTGACTTCGTCGCTGCATGTAACACTTTTAGTCGTTGCACTTGAGGTATTACGTGAGGACGAATCCTTTCGCTTATGTATCTCTCCGATAGTTGGATGTTATTTGTTTCATTTTGGGTTCATCTCATATTAAGGCAATAAGGGGTCACTAAAGTAAATGCACTTGCAAAACATATGGACTTTTCTCTTTGAAAACGTATGGCTATACTATGTACAATTTATGCATTAAATATTAACGACACAATTCCAGTATATCTAAATCACTCATTTGGACTCATGCCTCAGATGATTGCGTTTGTGGATAGATCATTATGATAATCAAGATTCTCTATTACGCATTCACAATTAGATCACATTATAGGAATTTAAACACTACAAAAGAAAACAACATTTAATGACAAATTTTTCGTCATTAATCAAGAAACATCATCGCTAAAGTTAGTTTATGATGGGGTATGGCAGCCAAACATTTGTCCGAAAGAGGCCCTAGATTTGGTGACCAGATAGTCGCCAATTTGTGACAACCAATAGCGTTGCTAGAAATATTAAGAATGTCAACAATTTTAGTGATAATGTTGGGTGGTACTCTAATGAGGACTCCATAATGGATTCTTCATTGAGGACTCGAGTTACTTAATTTCAGACTCGGGTACTTAATTTTAGGGGTTGATACTTAATTGTAGCTCCAAAAATTACTTAATTTCGGATGTCATTACTTAATTTGACCACTGGTTACTTAATTTTGATCGATTATTTAATTTTGTGATAAATTAAGTAGTCATGATTGTTACTTAATTATTGCTGAAGTTACTTAATATGAGTCTTAACTACTTAATTTACTAAAAGAGTCTTAATTGTAGTACTACCTGATAACGTTTGACCTTTCAATCACTTAGAAATGCTCTGACATTGTCGCCGCTAAGCGTTAGCAACATTATTGAGACATTACGTTGACAAAAGTCAACAATCTGAATACATTAGCAACTACTTTTGCAGCTGATGTTTGGTAGCTAATGTAACAATGAATGCATCGCTAATATCATCAATTTTAAAAAAAAAAACATACAGAAATGATTCAAATTTATAAATATAAATTAGAGTAAAATAGCATATCACGTTGGAGAATTTTCGGTGGTGCCTTAATGAAGTTGTGAGAGTAAGGAAGAAAGAAAACGAACACAACGATTTATAGTGGTTCGCCAACCGTGCCTACATCCGCTACCTAAGTTCTCACTTAGGATTTTCCTAATTCACTATAATGATGATTGATTTCGGCTTAATCCAACAAAGCCTTACAACAAGATTGGTTACGGCTCACACCTCTAAGGCCAACACAAGGTTGATTCCCAGATCATACCTCTAAAGTCCTCACAATGTTATTTTCTTAGGTTCACAACAAACCTTTCCCACACCCAAATGGTATAAAAAAAGAATACAAATAATGAAGCACTATGCTAGAGTTTGTTGTGCGGGTTTGATGCTTTTATTTTGCTCTCTAGCTTGATATTTGGTGTTTTTGATGGTTGTTATTGATAGGAGTTTTAGCACAAGATAACATATGTTGTTCCACCATTTCTCTTCCTTCTCTTGATGTATTTATAATCATTTCAAGCCATATGACCGTTGGAGTAGAGCAATTAGCCATTGGAGTGCAATTGATGCAGTTTCAGCTTTATGGATGCTTCTTTACGTACGTTACACAACTGTTAATGTACGTTATCCGCATAAATCTCAGGTTACATACATTATGATTTTCTTAACATACGTTGGTCATGTTTCAGCTTCCATAACGTACGTTATCCATTCTTTACGTATGCTATTTTGACCTTCAAGCATTCCAATAGCTTATGTTTTCATTCAACATCGTTTTTACGTACACCACCAATTTTTAACATATGTTACAACCTTCAATGTATGTTATCCTTGAGCCTAGAGTATGTTAGTCTTTTCTAGGACTTGTTTTGCAACCCTGAGCATTATTTCATGATTAACTCCAAGTCTTGTCCTTAGTTCATCATCAAAACATAGAATGATATTTATGTTGATCACACATGATCCAACAATATCCCCCTTTTAACGATGACAAAACTTTCATGAATTTAACAAAATTGATCAAGGATCTTATCCTTGTCAAGAGGTTAGAATCATGCAAGAGAATGTATATTTTAAAATTCTACCCCTTTCATAAATTACATCAAATTGATTCAATACTCTCCCCTTTTTTGTTAGTTTTAAAAATATTAAATAATAATCAAAATTTCACTCCCCCTTTTAAAAACAATTGTGCATATAAGAAAATATATTTTCTCCCTCTGTTTATTTCAAACCAAATGCACATATTAAACCATTTTCAAATCAACACTTTCAACATTCATGCAAACAAAAATAATCAAACAAAAAGTAAAATGCATGAAAAATTAAAGACTGAGAGTTTAGGAGTACCTAAATATGCCAAAAGGCACATATTAGCCGATGGATCATCATCATCGCTCGCAGAAGAACTATAATCTCTTCTTTTCTTTTTCTTCTTTTTCTCCTTCAATAGCTCAATCCTTTCTCGTTCCTTGTTTTTGCTTCTCATCAAATTTTCATAGATTGCTCACCTTTTGGAGTAATACTTCAATCCTTCATCTTCCCCTTAATCCAAGCTTGATTCTCCTTCACTCTCATCCTCATGAATATGTGTGTAAGCTTTTAAGGCCTTGTCATGCTCGAGGCTTCCACTTCTTGACCTCATAATTAATAAGTAAGCCAACTAAAGCACTAAACTCCAATGATTTCAAATTTTTGAACTCCATAATAGTGGTGAACGTTGCATCCCACTCTCTAGGCAAGGTTCTAAATATTTTATTCACCTCTTTGATACTAGAGATTGGTCTACTAAGAGAGGCAATACCATGTGATTTTTGCAAAACGATCATGCATATTTGTAATGCTTTTTCATCCTTCATGCTGAACAACTCATATTCATGTAGAAACATATTCATTTTGAGTTCTTTGACTTGAGTTGTGCCTTCATGAGTAACTTCTAGCATTTCCCATATATCTTTGGCATTCTCATAAGAGGAAATTCTATCGTACTCTTCTTGACTCAAAGCACAATATAAGAGTTGTGTGGCCTTCAAATTTACATTAATAGACAACCAGTCTTCATCATTGAAATCTTTAGTACTCCTTTGGTGTGTTGTCTTCATTCTTTGGAATTTTAGGAGTAAGAGCAATCACCTTCCAAAGATCTACATCATATGCTTGATTCAAAATAGACATCCTTTTCTTCCATTGAATAAAATTAGAGCCATCAAATAAAAGAGAAATGTAAAGAGAAACACCCGAAACACATGCACTACGAGGACTGAAATCCATTTCTTCTATGATGCAGATTTTTACTCCAAGGATGTTAAGCCTTCTTGAATGAAGATCACTCTGATACCACTTGTTGGAGAATTTTGGTGGTGCCTTAATGAAGTTGTGAGAGTAAGAAAGAGAGAAAACGAACTTAACGATTTATAGTGGTTCAGCCAACCGTGTCTACATCCACTAACTAAGTTCTCACTTAGGATTTTCCCAATTCATTATAGCAATGATTGATTTGGGCTCAATCCAATAAAACCTTACAATAAAGTTGATTGCATCTCACACCTATAAGGCCAACACAAGGTTAATTTACGGCTCACACCTCTAAAGCCCTCACAATGTTGTTTTCTTAGGTTCACAACAAACTTTTCCCATACCCAAAGTGTATACAAAAGGAATACAAATAATGAAGCATTATGCTAGAGTTTGTTGTATGATCTTGATGCTTTTAATTTGCTCTTTAGCTTGATATTTGGTATTTTTCATGGCTGGAATTGATAGGAGTTTTAGCACAATGATGGCACAAGTTGGTCCACTATATCTTTACTTTCTCTTGATGTATTTATGGCTATTTCATGCCATATGATCATTAGGGTAAAACAGCTAGATGTTGGACTGCAATTAATACATTTTAAGATTTCTAGATGCTTCTTCACATACTTTAGACAATTGCTAACGTGCTTTATCTGCACAAATCCCAGGTTACGTGTGTTCGATTTCCTTAATGTACGTTGACAATGTTTTAGCTCCTTTTACGTACATTATCCATGCATTATGTACGCTATTTTAACCCTGAAGCATTCTAGTGGCTTATGTTTTCATTCAACATAATTTTTACATACGTCACCAACTGCTAACGTACGTTATGGCCTCCGACGTACGATATCCTTGAGTCTAGCGTATGTTAGTCTCTTCTAAGACTTGTTTTGCAGCTCCAAGCTTTGTTTCATTGATTAACTCTGGGTCTTTTCTTTTGTTCATCACTAATATTTTGTCCATCATCAAAAGATGGAAGGGTCTAAATGTTGATCAGTCATGATCCAACATATCAATCTCTGTTTGTTTCACATTTAACAGTTTAGTCCTTATTAAATGGGTTGTCAACAAAGTATAGAAGTAGCCCCTGGACTTTCTATGGACAATCAAATACACCCTTTTCAACCTCAAAACAACCAAACTAGTCCTTGTTTTTAATTCTCACGTGACAACTATGTCAACCATGTTTCAACCACATCAAAACAATTCTTTAGGCCATAACAAGCATTAATCAAAACCCATTTGTGGTGGTGGTTGTGCGATGAGGTAGTGGTGGTGGTGTCTGGAGTGCTCCAAACCTTAAAGAAAAAAAAATAGAAAGTGTGTATGTGTGTGTAGAGAGAGAGAGGGAGAGAGAGAGAGAGAATTGATATTGGTAATGAGTTGAGAGAGTTCTATTGAAGGAAGAAGGGAAAATGGGCTTATATAGGCTTGATGTCAACTACAAAATTTGTCTCTATTTAGTGACAAATTCATTGATACTTTTGAAGCACCCCAAGATCAAAATTTTCATTTGAATTTGATGTCTTGCCAAGACTAGCCACAAAATGGTCATAAAATTTCACTTTAGCGACCAACAATTCGCTAAATAGAGACTAATTTATCGGTAATTTTCAACCTCACCCCCAAAATAGCACAACCATCAACAAGCCATCAAAGTTCAAAGGTGCAAATTAAGGTTTTCGAAAAAATAGGATGATAATCTTCATTATAAGTCAAAATATTAAGATGAAATGTAGGTTTTCCATGGGCTGAGCTGGGCTGGGCCACACCTCTAAATCTTGGACCATTCCATCACACAAGGCTAGGTTAGGCTCGGTGAATGGGCCAAGACCTTAACCCAAGCTCGGCGTTAAGAAAAACACAAATCGGGCTGGGCCGGTCCATTAGCCAACTTTTTATTTTTTAGTTTTGTGGTATATATGTTAATATCAAGTAGATCATAATATATCAATATTTAAATTAATATTGAATATATTAAGCTTTGAAAATCAAGGAACTTCACCATGCAATGTGCTGATTTGACACTAACAATGTTGTTGGAACATAGTGATGAAATGCATATACATTTAACAATATAATGCTATATTGGAACGTATATTAACATTAAAACATATATGAAATACATTATAACTTGTGGTAAGTTTAACAATAATATGTATTAATAATAGTAACATTTTATAATATTTAAGTAATTAATTTACATATTTATTATTGAATTCTTATAAATAATATATAAAAATCTAAAAATGCATATATATAAATAATGCAAATAGGAAGTTTCTTTTTGTAAAAGTGCTAATAAGATACAAAAGAGGTTTGAAGTTACACATGAATGTACTATACAAGTGAAGGAGAACAAGATTAATATGTTCCTATGTGATGATGAGTTGTTTAGCATGAAGGAAGAAAAAAAATCTCTCCAAACTCGATAGATTTACGAGATCATTAATTGCTCGGTCTATCTTGGAAGACACATGGATGATAGTCAGAAAATCAAGAAGATCTTGAGAGGACTTCCAAAGCAAATGGGATTCTGAAGTCGTGACTATTATGGAGGAATGATGTATTATGAGAAGACTTTTGGATCGTTAGCTAGATTTGAGGTTGTTTGACTTCTATGTTCATTTGCCTCATACAAAAAGATCAATCTATGTCAAATGGTTGTGATGTGTGCAATTCCCAATGGGTACATTCAAGAAGAACTACATGTCAAGCAACCTTTAGGTTAAAGATCATGAGAATCCAAATTATGTTTAAAAGCTTAACAAGGAATTACGTGGACTCGCACAAGAACCACGTACATGGTGTGAGAGGTTAATTGGCTTTTTTTTTTATTCAAAATGGTTTTGAAAGGGATCATGTGAAAACACTATTTTTGTCAAAATGATGGGGCAAAGATATGCACGTATTTGAAATATATGTTGATGACATTTTGTTTGGAGCAACAAAATTTTTCATGTGCAAAGACTTCGGTGATATAATAAAGAAGAATTTGAAATGAGTATATGATAGGAAAGATGACATTCTTCTTTGGAATTCAAATTAAGCAACTTGAGGATGAGATTTTTATAAATCAAAAAATGTACATTAAGGAGTTGCTAAAGAAGTTTAAGATGATAGTGTTTGTTCTCTAGTGGCCAATGAAATTTGCACCAAAACACTACTATTGCACTCATGAATAATTTAATAATGATAATGTATTGCTTGCTTATATTTAGCCCATATTATTGTTGAGGATTTAAGAAAGCAGTGTCCCTGAGTTAGTTGGTTTTTGTAATAAGGGTTTGAATGGCGTGAGAGTGTATTGACATTAAACACTTCCTCTAAATGTCTGCAGTCAAAGTATTATTGATTATGAGTGTATTGATACTATTACATTATTTGACTAATAGTATGTATCATATACTAACGGATGTGTGACATTTGGGTAAAACAAGTAAGCACATGGTTCAATATGGACATGGGCACTGGACCGACCCAACAAATGCAATTTATGCATGGATCAATACGTGAACGTCATTAGTAATCGCATCATGGAGATTGTGCAAATGATCCATAGACTTGAGATTACCATGGTTCATTGTATGTGTAGTCGTGCGCATTGATCTTGCTTAACGTAACTTGAATAAGGTTGCTAATGTGGCAACAATTGTGTACATCATGAAGCACATGAGTGTTATGAGTAATCAAGATAGGATTATCACCCTTGGTGATCGAAAACAATATCTCTTGACCTCTTGATAGATTCGAGTAAATTGGAAGCCTTTGGCCAAATCATGTAGATCAAACTTGGAGTTTGATTCTATCTCAGGAATTTATTTGATGTGGGGATCAAGAAAATTGTGATTGAGATTAGAAGATGACATGTTCTATGCTCCATGCTCAATCGAGACATTATAATAAGGGATTGAATTGCACGGTAGTTGTCCATGATAGGTTCAAGTTGATTCCTAACCAGCTCATTGCTTGGGTGGCATATATCATACTAGTGGCCAATCTTATCTGAGAATTCTTATTGAGAATGGGAATTAAATTGTTGTGCTACATACACTTTTAAGGGGAAAGGTAATGAGGATTTGTTTTTGGCTCCAGAGCAGACAAAAAGACCAGCAGCTCATAGGCTAGTTATGCACAAGTTATAGTAGCCAAAAACACTTAAAAAAACCCTTAAATACCCTAGTCTGCTTAGGATTAGAGTTTCATAATTATCTCCTTATGAATCTCCTTGATTCTCTTCTACATCAAGATATCTTCCTAATTAATATGAATTATATTCTTATTCCCTTTCTAACTCATATGCCATACACACCCTCTTTTTTAGGCAGCCAATTAAGCTCATTATTGCACCAGTAATGAGCTTATTAACCTTAATTAAATTGGCTTTAATGAGTTTTGGGGCTTTTCATTAAACACGCATAAGTGCAATATTTCACAAGCTTGTTGTAACACAAATCCAAGCATAGCAATGATTTATATTTAATTCAATTTTTGATAATAATATGGGGAATCCTAGTTTAACGAATCATCCCAAAGACTTCCTAATCAAATTAAGACCACTCAACATTATTCTCGAGACCTCAAACCGTGACACAAACTAGTTAAACAAATTTTGTGATTTTACAAATCCTTTTCATGATAGGATTCATATCTCAACTAGGAATTCTAATTGCATTAGGACTCTCAAGATCAAGAATGATCCAAGAATTATGATTAATTTCATGGAAACATAAGATAATCATTACTTTCTATTTCAGAACTTATCTTATTTACACTAGGACGCTCATTTTCATTAGGATTCCTATTCAAACTAGGACATTCATTCAAAAGGAGATTTTTTGGTTTTCAAATTCATTAGATATCATCTTAAGGTATCCTACACATTTTGGTTGCTTTAATAAATGATGTTCTACTATGATCCAAAAGAGGAATCCTAGTTAAAGAACTCTCTTTAAAATCATTCATCATATGAATAATGTTATCTTTACAATGTGTTATTCTCATTCACAAAGGTGGTAACCTAATATTTGACTCCATAATTACTTGATAAGGTTTGGTCCTAGCTAGTCATCAAACATCCAAGTAAAGTCAAGTTTTCATGGAAGCATGGCCATCTAAATTATTTCATGAATGACTACCGTATAACTATTTCATGAAAGATTACTGTAATGAAAAATTACCGTATAATTCGGTCTTTTGTAATGAAAGATTACCATCTAAATGATTTCATGAAAGATTACTGTCATGAAAGATTACTGTGTAATTCGTTCGGTTGTCATTTCATGTGTCTTTGATTATAGGGCTTGGATTGTCATGAAACATTACCCCTTCTCTATAAAATATTTCATTGATTATGATGATCAAACAAATTTCATCAAATTGATTCACCTTCATATGTTGAAATCAATTTAGACCATTGCTATGGATTTAATTTTTCTTAACCCAATCAACAGACAAAATAAGACACTTACCTTATAGAGGTGACAATCCTATCTTGACCACTTACCATACTTTAAAGTTACATGACTACACACATAACATACATGGTTATCTCAAGTCAAAGGACTAGTTCTAATATTTTCATATTTGAGAGGTCTTGGCACTTACCTATGTGTCTAGATGGGGTAATGGACCTACCAAACCATGTAATGGTATCACTAATTATAACCGCTCAATACAAACAATCTTTAACTACAACCATTAGATATAACATTCAAGTACCAATGTGTTCTCTGCTAATTGCACGAACATACTATATCACATATATCATTTTATTGATCTAATCACACCTGTTAAAGTGAATACCTTTACAATTTCAAGCAGTGAAACAAAACTATGATTTTTATATTTGTTGTAAATTATGTTTTGCCTTACTTATGTTTTGCGCCTACACTAACAATCTTTCAATTGCACTAGAGACAACTATTTCAAATATCTTTGCACTAGAAATCCATGTAGGTAATCAACTAGCATATATTTCGCAGCAAAATCATCATTTGCTATGTTTCTAATTTAATTTGTTGATCTTATATGGACTACTCATGTAGAACAACCTACGTTTGGGAGTTTTGTAAGGCCACGATTGCCATTCTTTAGCCAACAACTATTGTTGTCTTTTTTGTTTAACCTTTTAAGTTCAACAATGCGAGGAATCTACTAAATTTGGTTCTGTTAAAAATCGGTTGCCAAAAAAGCTTATTCAATATATGTATCATCTACACATTAGAACTCACTTGGCTTTATTGATTAAGCAATTCACTGCTAATTTAAACTCTTTGATTGACAAAATAAGAGATTTGGAGTTCATTTTGAATCCCTCTAATCAACTCAAATAAGGAAAATTCATGGCTTCCACTAACCTTTAAGAGATACAAGGTTTGTATTCTTGCATTATATAGATAATCAAAATCATAGAAATGCCTTGAATAAATTTTAAAACCAATATATGTTTAGGAATTTGATTTTGATATCTTAAGATGCATGATACGACTACGTTATTGATTGTCACTTAGGATGTCTCATTATAGTCTTTACTATATTACATGAGACTTTCAAATTATAATCACAAGTCGAAACTTTCTAATCTATGTTGGTTCAAAACCAATTTAAAATCAAATCTTATTAAATAGCATGAACCACCTAAATTTATATTGTAAAATCTTAATCGTTGATAATTCTTAGAAACGTTTTGCACAATTGTCACTATGTTACTTGTGTATCAATTAGAAGTCCACAAATGGTTTTGGCAACATCAAACATTAATTGACGAATACAATTGATACCATTTGGACAACAATCAGTAAATGATTTTGTGTATCAACTAAATCTACACCTTATTCACACAAACATCCACAAAGATTTTAGCAACATTTAAAAATCGTATTATCAAATGTCAATAATATGTAATGTTCAAACGACTGATTTGTTAAAACATTTTATTGGTAATTACGATTTAACAATTAATCATCAAAACTTTTGCATTCAACACTAGTATAAAAATCTATTTGATTATCTCAAAGTTTATGACTGATGATAATAAAATAGTTGTGTTATTCAAATAATTTTTTATATCTTATGAAGATAATTATTCATTATGACTTAAGTACACGTGTTCATGTAAAATTTCTTTTATATCACATATCCTCCCACTGACTCTTTCCTGAAGAATTAAATCTTGGGGAGTCGTGCTTACTTACATGTCATAATGTCACGACCCAACTTATGCATACGCTTCTCAGATTGTGACTTATCCTTTAACCTACAACCCTTAAATGCTTTTATGTAATCTTTAAGATCAACACAATCTGTAATCTTTAATAAATTATATCTTGAAAAATATGAAATTGTTGTGGATTGAGCTTCTTCGTCTTGCTCATTGAGTGTGCATCATATACTCCATAAACACACAAGGCACCAAATAACAGAAAAGTCAAGCTAAACACATAACTCAAATTAAGTTGTCCCATAAATCTTTTAGCTACTCTCTAATTCAGTACCTTTAAGATACTTGGGTTATAATTTTAAGTTTTATAATCTTAATCATGTTGGTCCATTTCAAAGTTTACTTATCTATAATTGAACTACAATCTTTGTTGTCTTAGACAATATTTTATTCATAACCTTAAACTTAAATATCATAAAATCATTTATGTTGTTAATCTCATAATGTAAGTTATAAAATCATAGCTATGACTGAGTAAATATTTTAACAATAATTTAATTTTTAATTCTGAAGATATAATCTTGAGTATTTTGTACTTTTAAATTTGTTGGTCCACGACCAGTTACATATGATCTTTTTTTATAATTTGTATTTGAAATTGTATCACACTCTTAGTTGGGCATAATCAGTTTTAATATCCCCTATCTCTAAAATTTCTTTAAAATATCAAGATTTAATTTGGTCATAATATTGTTTAGGATCATGTTGCGCGAATGGGTTTAGTCTCGATTGGTCATAATATTGTTTGATATGTGGTGCTAGCACTCTCTTGTATTGTGGAAACTCCATGCTTGTTTTTGTTTAAGCTCTCATAATTTTCGTATATATTTCTTGGAGAACAACAAACGCTAAATGACCCGTTCATAAAGTAGATATGCCATATTGTGGATTTGATTTAGAAAATGAGAATTGCATTTTTTTATTTAGAAAATGAGGATTGCATTGTAATACATGGAAAAGGTAATGCTTGTTTCAAAGAGGAAATACCACCATGATTCATGTGATTTGAATAGTCTAGTTAAATAGATCGTGTGTTATAATTGTGCTGTGAAATATATACGAACCAAGAGGGATAATATTAGATTAACATGTCACATTAAAGGCGGTTCAACTATGTTAAGCATAATTAATTAAGTTAATGGCACACATTAATATGTTTAGTGGTATATAATAAAATATTTTTTGATGGGAGGAATATGTTGGGAATATTCTTGTGCCCTTATATACAAGTCTTGGATCTTCAGCTAAGCGACGTTTATTTTGAAAACTTCAAAAATGCTCTGCCATCAGTCGTGAGTAGTTATTAGCTGGAGCAAGTCAAGGAACATATTTTGCTTACATGGCGTCAACTGAGATTTGTGACGACAACAGGTATGCCTCTTATATTAACATCTATAGTTATTGGTGATTTTTTAAATATGTTTGTTTTAAATATGTTTGTTTGCCTCTATTTATGTTTTGCATATATATTGTAATTTATCTTCATTATAAAGACGTGTATCTCTATTAACTTCCAAATTTGACAAATGTTACAAAAAAAGTGATGGCATAATAAAGCAGTGGACATGGAAGAACTAGGAAAATACTTGTGCTTGAAACATGCCACCTATGCCATCAGTGGTGGAGTCATGAATCGAATGAGCTAGAGTCGGTGTTAGAACCGAAATTGGGGACGAAGCCCGAACTCCAAGGACGGAGGTGGGTCGACAATGGGGGAGCAGAGGTATTCTAGACCTCGGGTGGGGTCGATCGAGTCTGCCACTTTGGTGATGTGCCCACACAAATTGGCATCAAGACCTCCAAACCCTAACCCTGACCAAAATTCTGACCTCGATTCCTCTTCGAACATCCCCCTCCTCCTTTCCTTTTTATATATTTTTTTTTCAATTGGTGGCTTGTCTTGATCTTCCAAATAGGTCTTGGTCCTAGTGACAGAGCCAGAAATGACCGGACGTGGGGTCAGACCTTCGGTGCTAGGATGAACTAAAATGAAAATTTTTTGCAACAAAAAATATGCCGATATTATAGTACGATAAAATTATATCAAAGACAGTAAAAATATAAAAATGTGACACAAGTCCAGCAACAAAGATCTCTCATGGGTTCAACTTTTGGCTAATTCGTAAGTTTCCTTTTTTTGCCCTTAAATTTTGTTGTTAGATTGAAGGTTTATATTTTAAAAAAATGAGTTTGTGGTTCAGAACTGAAATTATTGAGATTGGCGTTAGATTTTGATAATTGGGTTAATCGAAGTTTTGTTTATAATTGTCTTTTTTCCTTAATGTCAATATGTTAATGGTTTTTTTTTGTAATTTCATGGTAATTCATTATTTTTTCTTTGATTTATGACTTCCATTATTTCTATTTTACTCCACTATTGTTGCTCTTTATACCACATTTTTAACCAATTATATGCATTGGATTGTTTATCAGCATAACATAGAACTTGGCTCTGCTTAAAATTCGCTATTGGAGTTGGATATTTCTTGGTTTTACTTGTTCTACTATTGGGTGTTCTTGTCTCTTTGTGTTCATTTTGAGTTTTTTAATTGCTTACCAATAACCAACTTCTTTAAAATAAACCTTGTCTGATTCTCTATTTGGAAGTTAATCAGAAAGAATTCTTAGCATCAGTGTAACTCTTGGGTTTTTTTTTTTCCGTAGAAGTGCTAGTCATAAGAATCAGTGACCATACCAGATCATCCTAACTAGGTTGACACCATCTTAGCAACCTATTCATGATTTAATTCTCTGAATTTTATTAAAAATAAATGAAAATAGTATCAGAAAGTACAACCCGAAGGCTATAAACTAGCAGCAACAAGCTGATAAATCTAAAATGTTCTTTCCTACAAATGTCATCATAAAGTAAGGAAGAACAAAATGCAGCCAACGGAGCCCAACAATGTTCCTGAGAAGCTTCCTTTCCAAAATTTGCTAGCTTGCCTACTAGTCGATTCCCTTTATGAAAAATATGTGTTGTAACCATATGCATCCCATCAATTCAAGACACCGAGTCCAGCCAACTTTTAACTCCTATGGAGCCACATCAGAGCGCAACCGAATTAAGTTGACTGCATAGGTAGAATCACTTTCTAGCCAGAGCTTATCCCAACCACTCTCCCCAGCTTTTGTGTTGCTAAAATGGATGCTTTTAGTTCCACAACAAAAGCCAAGACAATGTCTGTAGGAAAAGAAAAGCAACCAAGAGTAAAACTGCAGGTCTTCCTGATAGCGTCCGTCTACACCTACAGACTCAAGCAAGTGCACCTATTGACTATAGTATGTGGACCTAAGTACCAAGTGTCGTATCCCACAGAGACTATGATTACTAGTTACTTGCTTTCACTTTGTTATCTAACCGAAAAATTAATGTTTCGAACAAATAAAAATAAAAGAACTCAACTTGAGAACAATAACAACACAGTGAATAGGATAAAGGCAATCAATGGGAAACAACACCAAGATACTGAATTCCCCTAGACCAAACTAAGTGACAATGGCTCGTTATTCAAACAGTTATTCGGGTAATTGGACCATGAAAATTCCTACGATATGTTAACCTCTCTTTCGAGTTAGCTAACGTCTAACGACTAGGTTGATTAATTAGAATCTCTTCCTAATTAAAACACATATTGTTGCTTTATTGATTCGAGAATTTCACTATTAGGTTTGACCCTAATCCGGAGAATTTATGTCGACCTATCTTTAGATTTGCATGCAAATCCTCTCAATTATGAATGATCTATCACACAGAGAATCTCTTGATTATTCATGTACGAATCAATATTGGAATCGAAAGGCTAGCAACAATCAATTCATGAACAATATAAATCATAATTGAGTCACAATTCCAAAATAAACTGGATGAATAACAAACCCAACAATCACATAGTCAATCTAGGGTTCATCATATCTAGATGCACAAAGAGTTTAGTTCATAGTAATTGAGAGATTAACAACAAGATACAAAGGAAAACTAGAGAGGAAAGAAAAACCCATGATGAATCCTTCAATCCTTCGCGAATTTCCTTCAATCTTGAAGCGGATTGTGTTCTCCTTTTGTTCCCACATCCTCTGACCCCAACCTAGTGTATTTTTGTGTCTCCAAGTCGGCTCCTAAATTAGGTATTTCGAAACACACTTTAAAGGCCTGAAATAACAAATTCGGCTTAGGACACGATCGTGTCTTTTATCTCCAGACCGTGTCTTCAATAAATGGCAGAAAATTGAGGATTTTGGAAGGACACGGACACACAGTTTTGACCGTGTCTTTCTCCAAAAGGTGAGAAACGTGTCATTCTTGCTCTGTTCGGGCTCGTTCTTGCTCCATTCTATCAAAGCATCATCAATCAACCTAAGAAACACAATTCAAACCATAAAGTACCAAAAATTATGATAAATGCACAATTTATATTTAAAACAATATATAATCAAACACCAGAACATGTATAAATAATCATTTGTCAAACTACCCCACACTTAAGCTTTTGTTTGTCCTTAAGCCAACAAAGAAGTAAGATAAGGAGAACAAAACATTTTAACCAGCCTCTCAATGAAATGGCATGAGACTTCACATTATGTGCTAACAAAAATAAATTGGATAGTGGAGAATCTCAACTATGCATAGGGTACGAGTAGACTCGAATTGACTCCCCGAACCACACACAAGTCAAGCTCTATAGCCAAATTAACTGATTTGATTTGGCCACCCTCTAACTCATTAATCCAGTTAACATATATGACATTTAGCACTTCGGGCAACAATTAAACTAAACTTTGCACACTAATATAGATTCAACCATCTCAATAACTTGCATTGCTACAAACACAATCAGTAAATATCGAGTTCGACTTTATGCTTATTTTACACTTATTTCAGTTTCCACCGCTCAAGATAGTCTGTTTGACATGAAAACCACTCATTGGTGATGAGTGTTCCCAGCTACTAAGACAACCCCTCGTGGCAGTGCTTTGCATACTCATATCCGAAGACAGTGAAGTAGGTGTCCAACCCCATTTACTTGTCTCGGTTTAGGTTCAAGCAAGTCAAGAGCAACCCTTTTTTGTTCATTCATTCATTCATTCAATAATTATGCCCAAATTCATTTAAAGTTAACCATTGCATTATAAAACGAGTCATAAAGGTAGAAAAGCCAAAACGAGAAATTTGATTACAAGCTACAAACTAGTGTGGATTCAAGATATGCAATTCTAACCTCCTAATAACATATGTTTACTAAATATTCTCAAATATTCAACCCATTTGCATTATGACATAACATACATCCCACAACCATAATATCAAGAACTTGATCAAAAAAATTTTAAAC
>CAODLS010933962.1:0-14350 GCA_948243855.1 Flueggea neowawraea | reverse complement strand
TACTGAAATCCAATCGAGTACCTAACTCTTCTTGCAATTTACGCCAAAACTGCGAAGTGAACTGAGGTCCTCTATCTGACACGATAGAAACTGGCACACCATGCAGGCATACAATCCTATCAATATATATCTTCACTAGGCGTGCCGCTTTATATGTCGTCTTAACAGGGGAAAATGTGCTGACTTGGTCAATCGATCAACGATGGCCCAAATGGAGGCGTATCCCGAAGATGTCCTTGGTAGCCCAACTACAAAATCCATGGTGGTGAGATCCTATTTCCACTTTGAAAGTGGTAACTGCTGAATCAACCCAGAAGGACGCTGATGCTCGAACTTTACTTACTGACACGTTAAGCATCGGCTGACAAACTCGCTGATGTCCTTCTTCATCCCCGGCCACCAATAGAGCTCTCGAAGATCTCAATACATCTTAACGTATCCTGCGTATACAAAATATGTGGAGTTGTGACCCTTGGTCATAATCTCCTCGCGCAACCCATCAAAAGATGGCACGCACAATCTCAGTCCAAACCAAAGGACTCTAGAATCATCCATACTGAACCCTGGTACACCAGATGATCTCACTTTATCGATCATACTTTGCATATTGGAATCCTCCTTCTGAGCTTCTCGAATCCGATCTAGCTAAATAGGTCGTGCCTCAACATGACCCAGTAAAGTCCTTGAATCATCAAACTATAACTTAACTCCAGACTCCATCAAAAGCTGTCATTCTGATACTGCAGGACGTCTTTCCACATTGATATGAGCTAAGCTACCCACTGACTTCCTACTCAAAGCATCAGCTACAACGTTAGCCTTCCCATGATGATATGATATAGTACAATCATAATCCTTCAGCAACTCTAGCCAACGTCTCTGCCTCAGATTCAGGTCTCTCTACCAAAAAATGTACTTTAGACTCCTATGATCCGTGAAGATCTCAAAAGTCTCTCCGTACAGATAATGCCTTTAGATCTTGAGTGCGAACACTACTGCCACTAACTCTAAGTCATGCGTCGGGTAATTCTGTTCATGCCTCTTAAGTTGTCTCGATGCATATGCAATTACTTTACTATGTTGCGTTAATACACAACATAGGGCAACTCTCGATGTATCACAATACACCGCAAAGCCTCCAGAACCTGACATTAACACCAACACTGGTGCACTCGTCAAATACTTCTTCAGCTTATGGAACACATCCTCACACCTATAAGACCATACAAATTTAACTCCCTTTTGTGTCAACCGTGTCATAGGAGCTGTAATCCTCGAGAAATCTTTAATAAACCTCCTACAATACCCGTCTAACCCAAGAAAACTCCGAATCTCTGTAGCGGTCTTAGGTCTCTCCTAATGGAGTACTGCCTCCACTTTCTTAGGGTCTACCATAATGCCCTCTCTCGACACTACGTGTCCCAAAAATGCCACTTGTTCGAGCCAAAACTCACACTTCGAGAATTTAGCATAGAACTGATGCTCTCTCAAAGTCTGCAAGACTGACCTCATGCTCCTCCTTACTCCTTGAGTATATCAAAATGTCATCGATGAAGACAATCATGAACCGATCCAAATATGGTCTGAACACTCTGTTCATCAAATCCATAAATGTCGCTGGTGCATTAGTCAAACCAAACGACATCACCAGGAATTCGTAGTGACCATATCTAGTTTGGAACGCTGTCATAGGTATGTCCTCACCTGTAAGTCTCAACTGATGATATCCCGACCTCAAGTCCATCTTAGAAAAACATTGCGCACCCTGCAACCGGTCGAACAGATCATCTATCCTCGGAAGTGGATATCGGTTCTTCACCGTCACCTTATTCAACTGTCGGTAGTCAATGCACATGCAAAGACTCCCATCCTTTTTTTGTACAAACAAGACCAGTGCACCCCAAGGTGAAACACTCGGTCAAACAAACCCCTTGTCGAACAACTCTCTCAGCTGAGTCTCCAACTCCTTCAACTCAGCTGGTGCCATCCGATACGGTGGAATCGATATTGGATCAGTACCAGGCTGTACCTCTATGGCAAACTCAATCTCCCGATCAGGCAAAAGTCCTGGTAATTCCTCTGGAAATATGTCAAAAAAGTGTTGTACCCAGGTACGTCTCCAACTCTCAACTCCGATCCCTCGGACTCAGTTAGAACAAAAGCCAAATACGCCTCACATCCTCAGCGAATCATCCTTTCTACTCTGACTGCTGACACGTATCCCCTTACAACACTGTCTCGCTCACCCTGATAACAAAACTCAGTCTGACCAGGCGTTCAAAAACATGCTCTCTTGGCAAAAAAATTCGAGGTCGTATGCTAGTCGGAAAGCCAATACATGCCTAATATGAAGTCAAATTATCCCACGTCTAGAAAAATGAGATCGACCACCAACTCGTGCCCATCAATGGCAACCACACAACCTTGGACGCCAAATTCAGTCAACATCTTGCTACCCAGAAGTGATGAAACCTCTAATAGCCTAGCCAACTGATGCAACACTAACCCTACCCGTTCAACAAACGGTGGGGTGATAAATGAATGCGATGCTCCAGTATCAAATAAGACATATATAGGAGTTTCAGATATAGAAAGCGTACCAGTAACTGCGGCATTGGAGGTCTGAGCCTCCTGACAGGTGAGATGGTATACTCGAGCCTTTCCCTCTGAAGCACTGCTCTAGGCTGCCCGACCTCTACCACTGCCCTAAACACCCTGACTCTGGCTTTCAGAGCCCTTACCAGCTCCTCTGCGTGCACTGATACTTATTGTCCCTGAGCCTCCTGCTGCAGACTGTCTTGCCCGAGCATCAATACCCTATTTCACCGGACACTCTACTACCTTGTGACCCGGCTGTCTACAATGAAATCAGTTGCCTGTAGCTCTATGACATACTCCCGTGTGCCTCTTATTGCATATCACACAGGATGGAATCATACTCCTTGAGCTCTGTCCCCCACTTTACCCAGCTAGTTGTACCACACTATGGCTCTGAATGCTCTGAGATCTCTGCCCTCTAGATGAATGTCGGTGTCCCTACCTCGATTGAGATCTCTCATCACGGCCCTACTGACCTCCCGATACACCCTCTGTCCTGGCCCTCTTAGGCTCTCTAGGATGTCTCTCATCTATATAATCTATCCCTCTGGCAGCCTCTGCTATCTACCACACAGTGGTCAAACTTAATGTTGCTATTGCCATGATAATAGTGGGTTGTAACCCATCTAAAAACTTCCTCGCCAATGCCTCCTCTCCCTAACTCTGGGGATACGCGTATCTACTCAAGTCCTTAAACTTGTCATTATATTTTGTCACCGATATGCTCGGTCCCAGACGAAAATCAATGAACTCATTTGCCTTATTGTCCTGAATGCTCTGGGGCAGGAGAAAAGCAATGAGCTCCTCCTTAAATCTGGCCCATATGAAACCCCCTCGAGCCTCAAGGCTCCTTCACCATCTAGTTGTTTGGCCAATCAGAAGAAATGAGCCGAGTCTGACCCTACTGGCATCATCAGTAATGCCTCGAGCCTCAAAACTATGCTCCACCTCTATAAAGAAATCATATGGATCCACCCCTATCACACCAGAGAATCTAGGAGGCTGAAGCTTCATGAACCTGTCCAATATATCATCCTCATTTGCCCGTGGTGCAACAGGTGCAACCACTGGAGCATCAACTATAGCCTCCTCTGGCTGAGGCGGCGGAGCTGGTGGCACTACTAGAGGAACTACAGTTGCACCAACTGACAAAATTGGTTGATCAACTACTGGCTGATCAACTGTCGGTTGACCCGACTGAGCTCTCTTTAAGTGCTCGAGAACTCTAGTCATACGCTCAAACATCTCCATCTAAGCGGTAATAAGTTGTTGGAGCTGAAGCTGCTGCTGAGGCACTGGCACTGTGGCCTCTAGCGCACTATATGAATCATGCGGATCCACAACAGACTGAGCAACAGGCTCAACAGGTACTCGTCTAGGTCTACCTTAACCTCTACCACGACCACGTGCCATATCTACAGATACAGACAGACAAAACATATATCCAAATGTTAGCATGCTACATGATCATCACAGTACCAGACATATATCAAAAGGGTGTACAGAAGCAATTGGACTGACTCGATCAAAGATACCTATGCTCCACACCGATCTCAACTATACCAATACCCTAGATTTACGAAACCTAGTCTTTGACACCACCTTTGTCACGGCCCATAGTCGGGCCCGTGACCGGCATACGAGACAGACCATCTGTGAAAGCCCGATCCATCCTGCACAAGCCTCTGTGATGATATATACTATCCGACTTATCAAAATATTTATTTAAAACATTTATAAAAACGTTTATAAATGAAATAAAATCATATATATATATACCAATAAATATATATATACATATACAATATATCAAAATATTAGTGAAAATATAAATTACCAGAGTAAACCCCAAAATACAAAAGTGAGGCCTAGTATCCCAACAATAGTCGAATGTGGAGCTCTATGACATAACAAAGTAGAGTCCCGAACGAGGGCACTCACAAAAGTGAAGAAGCGCCTTACTAGGTCTGAGGTATGGATCAGATGCTGAGCGTCCAAAAGATGTCACTTGCGAACAAAGGTATAACATGGACAACAAAAGAAAAAGGGGTAAAAATCCCTAGTGAGGAAACAATACGTTAGACTGCCTCGTACGTGCCTCATAAAGACTGATTTGAAAACCACATTTCAAAATATCGCACACGTATATATATACCATATAGTATACACACTATATACATAGTATATTTTCCGAAATTTATTTTACCAAAACGTTCACATGCATATCATACAACATGCATTCAGACAATATATACGTATATTTAAGGATTCATAGTACGAGACCAGTATCAATATCCATATAGTAGTGTGGACTCTGCCACCTGACTGCTCAATAAATGCATGTATCTGGCCGGATACACGGTCATGCCATTACCCAGATAACTAGGGCCTTGACAAAGTATTGGTATACCAAAGACAACGTACCCTGTAGCCGGGTGTCCCCATATTATGTGTGATACATACGTAGTATTTCACATACAATCATGCAATATCTTTTCCTTTATTTCATTATTTACAAAATGGTATTGTATATATATACTCATTATACTTTATTTTCCATATCAAAATGTTGGTTAATAATAATCACATATCCAGATTATTAATTAACCCAATACTTATTAGTCAAATTTATGTCATAGCCAGACATATCAAAAATAGCATACTTAATTTTGAAGACAAATCCTATGTGTCTGAAGCTGCTATTTCACTCACCTGGTATTCAAAGCCGTGGATCCAGTCAAATATCGCTCACGGGTGGCTGCTCCTGTTGGCAGGCACACTGAGCTGTACATATACAGACATAGCAAATATCAATATGTGGTACTGTGGCGGTACTGATGCATGGTATGCAAATGCTGACCCTCAAGTCACTGAACATATACGTCGGGAGTGAATCCATCATCCCCGGCCCAAAATATACCATATACGTAAAATTACAGTTTGGTCCCCGACCAGTGTAAAATTACATTTTAGTCCCCGAGACTCAAAAAAATTACAAAACAGTCCCCAATGACTGTTGGGGTTATCGACTAATCATTCATAAGTTAAAATCCCCAAATTATAGCCCAAACTCCCAAAAATCGCGAATTGGTCTAATTCCTCAAAATTACAAAAATGTTCCCAAGTTTTCCAAAATTACAATTCTATACCTCAACCTTTTAAAATTTCAAATCTAGATTCCAAAATTCAGAATTTACAAATCTAGGCTAAAACTTTTTAGAATTTACAAAATTATAAAAAAACTCTAGTTTTATTCTCAAAATATCGAACTTTCGATTCAATAGATGAATCTCCAAACCAATTATGTATTCCAACTCTAATCGACCTCTTGAACACGAATCTAACATCAGATTCAAGAGAAAAAGATCCATTCATGCTCAAATCATCAAGTTCAAACCAAACCCTAGGTTCGCCAAAAACTCATCAAATCACTTGATTCAAAACTTGAGTCAAGTTCATATAAGTCCACTCTAACCTATTTTAACATCCTCTAACATTCATTCATCATAAATCATCCAAAAATTGAAACCCATTTCAAATTCAGACAAAAATGCATTTTCATGAATTAATGCATGAAAATGAGTTATAAATGAAGAAAGGATGTTGATCTTACCTTAGAAATGGATCAGGAACGTTGGGAGAACAATTTGAGAGCATTTCAGAGTGATGTGGAGAGATTGTGAGTGAAAAATGATGAAAAACATCGAGTTTCAGACATTTTAAGGGCTACAGATCAAAACGCACCGTTTTGACATTTTCAAAGGCAACGTACGTCATACTCAATGACAACGTACGTTGTGATGAAAATTTCAAAAACAACGTACGTCATACTCAATGACAACGTACGTTGTGATGACACACAATGTACATTATACCTCACAACGTACGTCGTGAAACATCCAGTAGCCTCGGATTCTAAGAAACGCAACCCAACGTACATCTTACCATGGCAGCATACGTTGATCATCCTTGTATCCCAGATACGTACGTCGTATCTCTACAACGTACGTCATGCTATTTTCCAGATAATGTATGTCTTCATCACTCGACAACGTACGTCATAAGCACGTTACTCACTCTCAAATCACATACTCGAAATATCACATTTCCCAACGCGCATCGGACCTCCCTCAAGATTCGATGACATCTAATCCCCAGAAATACGTCCGATTATCCTCAAGAATAAATCGGACTTAACCAAAAAGCTACAGTATTCCTTGACAGAAATGAGCAGAATATTACAGCTTTGAAAAGAATTCAAAATACCACATGTAGGTATAAATAAATCTATACATACATATACACGCTAATACATAATAGAGTTTAAAACCATTTCGAAAACGTTTGCAATCAAAGCAAATAGTATGCACGAAAACATCGTGATAATAATCATAATAGTACCAGCTTCAAAATCACAGTTTACGTAATATGGGACCAAAGCAAAGGTGTGCATATAGTACCAAAGTCAAAGGTGATGTAGTCTGGGCCAACATCCAAAGTGTATAATAATCGTGGTCTCCACCACTAATCAATAACAAATCATGTACCGGGCCGGGATACATGGCCACCGACAACCCTAGTAGCTGGGCTCCACAAAACATTGGTATACCAAAGGCAACTTCTAGCCCCGTAGCATAGATGTCCCATATCATAAGCGAAATCATACTAATATAGTATGAAAAAAAGGCATGCATATCAAAAGTTCAAAAATAGAGAATAATTATATTCTAAAAAATCATAATCATATCTCAAATCAGTAGACGTTCAGCGCAATGTCAAATTTCAAAAAGTATAAATATTTGCAAAATACTTATATAAGTGAATATATAATAGGTTTTAGATACAAAACCAAATTCAGATGAAAACAAATTTTCTTCCAAAACAAAACAGAGAATATCAAAATTAGAGGGAGATATATAATACATATATATCGAATTTCAAAATAGAAAACTGATTATTTAACCACATAATCATATTATTAATTATGCCAATCATTAGATTAGTCCAATTTCAAAATATGTGTCGAATACAACAAAAATACTTTATATTCCAAAACTAATCTTCCAAAACTGTAAAAACATAAAGGATAAAATATATTTGTATATATATGATTAAATTTGTGATTTTCGTTACAAATAATTGTCCTTGGTGAAATTGTTTCAAATCAAATTTTCTAAAACCCATTTGAAAATTCCATTTTTAATCTAATACAAATTTAACAAATAATGGGATTAAGTAAATCCAAGAATCCACGTGTGAAAACGTATGGAAAGGAATTTCACACATTCAAAAATACATTTGTACAAAACCACCAAATAGATTCATGCTTTAAATAGTTGAAATACTGATAACGTATGAATAATTTCAAAATCCATGCAGTTCTAAAATACATAGTAGTTTAAAGGTCACCTAACCTTAAACCATTATTCTGGCATACCTAACGTAAACCTTCATTTATCAAAACAACTAAATTCTGGTAACTAATAAACCAAAATATTTCTCAATTTTTTTTTCATTCCTTTACCACCTGATTGCCCTCAGCACTCAATCAATAACATTTCTTTGATCAAGTATATACACGAGATATACTCTAAACTAAGTAAAAGATATTGCAAACCTCAAACAAATTTAATTCTCTAAAATTTTGAAATATTAATAATCAATCATTACTAGACTTATGCGATAGTTTCTCAAAAACATATTACATCTTGTAATACTGCTAAGCTTCCCATGTGCTTATCAAATCAATACCTCTTTCTTATTCCTTAAATTCTCCAATTTAAATTATCACCAATACAGATAATGAAAATTCAATTTCAACTAATGGCATCCACTTTAAAGAACCAGTGTTCTCATTATCACCAATTAAATCATTTATTCTCAGAAAATATATCAGCAAACTCTTTTGTCACTTAATTATCTCAGATCTCACCTTTCAAGAAATGGAACCTCTAACAAGGCACGTTTAACAATTATACTCTCAACCCAGAGTATCTAGCAAAGCCTAATGTAGCAGACGCAGTCATGTCACCAAACCGAATGAAGCATATACAAAGGAGTTCAGAGATGCAGATATATCAGTCAATCTTAGTAACTCACAACGTTGAGTCATATATACAAAGATATCAATTAGTTGATGAAAAATTGCATATGCATGCCAAAATGCCAATGCTAGCCACAGTACTGAAACAAAAGTCAAAGTAATGAAACAAAGTTCAAAGCACCAAACGGATTCAGAAGCTTATGCAGAGGCAAATCAAACGGACAAAACCAAACCAGCCAACCAAACCCATCAGCCAAAACCTAATAAAACCAAAATCAAACTTAACCAATCCAATCCATAAAAAGAGCCCAACTAAACCCACTAATCAAATTTTCACTAGCCCACAAAACCCAAACCATTTCACAATAATAAACCAAGCCCATTCACTAAACCAAGTCAGTGAAACCAGCGAACCAAACCGAAATTCATCCTTTTTTTTTTTCTTTTTAAACTTTTTTTGAAACACCAAAACATTTCAAAACATTCTAAATGAGTTGTCCATCATCCGAATCAGGACATCAAAGATCCGACCAACAAACTTTAATGTCAATAAATCAAAGATTCAAATTGACATTAAATAATGTATTACATTAATAATACAATCGAAAGATAATAAATTTAATTAATAGATATAATCTCATATAAAGTTGTAAAACAAATAAAATATATTTTTTTAACTGCAAATTAATAAAAATATATTTAACAAAAATAATGAAATAATTACATTGATGTAAACTAAATTATATTTATTTCAAAAATAAAAGCCATATCTATTTTATATTAATAATTTTTTCCCAAGACACTATTTTATCAAATTATAAATTTTTTTTAAAAATGCTGGGTGTTACACTAGTACGACTTGAAAAGCTATAAATACCTCCAAGCCACTTCAGAAATATTGCCACAACAACTTGTTATAATCTTGCAACAAAATAAAGCTCTCATTTGTTCATATTTACTCATTATTCATATAACTCTCAATAGAGTTCTAAATTTCCAAATCTGTTATTTCTTGAGAGTGATAAGAGTTTATTTTCATTCTTCATTGTGAAAGAAAATCATTGTAATAGAGAGAGAGTAGCTTACTTGCTTATCTCGAAAACAAGGGTTATAGTGTGAGGGGTTTAATCTTCCACCATTGAAACAAGAGCTTATAGAGGTTGCCTTCACCAATTGAAAAAGGAAGTTGATAGAAGATTTAAATTTTCAAGGGGAAGGTTGAGTAGTGGACGTAGGCTAATTGTGTCAAACCACTACAAATCTTGGCTTTTATTTATTTATCCCTTCTCTCATTATTTTAAGTGAATTTGATTATTGTTCTTGCTTTGTTTTTAACTTGTGTTGATTATTTTGAATATTCAAAAACATTTAAATCAGTTTTAAAAAGTTAGAAATCCAATTTACCCCTTCTTGAATTGTCATTTCGAACCTGCAGGACATACCACCCAAACACCTCTCCTTGCCCCAATTACATCAAACACATACACATCAACTTTTAAACCCTCCAAAAACTCCAAGTCGCCCCCATTACAACTAGTAGTTTCCTTACCTATAAAACGCCTCTCTCCCACTGAACTTTAAGAGAAATGAGCGAAGGAGCTATGTTATAATTGTGATGAGAAATACAGTCCTAATCATTGTTGCAAAAGTAGATTTTTGGCGTTGTTGGGTAGTGATGATGAAGAAGAAACCTAGTGGGAAAACCAACGGAACCTTTAACAGATGACTTGGAGGATGTGTCGGAGATCAGCTTACATGCCTTGGCTAGTCAGTTGAATCTCTGGTTGCTCTGGTTGCTCGAACGATGTGTCGACCATGATGTTATTCAAGAGACAACTACAAATTGTTTGGGCTTAGCGGTGCTACAACTAAACCATTTTGGGTTATGATTGGAAATAGGGAGTATTTACTCTGCCAAAAATAGACTAGGTCCTTGGATCTAGTTCTTCAAGAAGTACAAGGTCGAGTAGAACTCTTTGTTATCCATATCAAATGGGTCGGTGTAGTGTTGGGAATTCAGTGGTTATAGACCTCGGGGCCTATATTGCATGATTATTCAAGGTTGACTATATAGTTCACATAGACAGGCCAACCCATTACCCTAGCTGGATCCACTAATTTAGGTCCCAAGCCCATTTCTTTTAATCAACTGCAAGCCTTCATTTCTCATGACACAGTGTTGGAGTTGTTTTGTGTCTCGCTAGCCCAACCCTCTTATTCAACCTCGACTCTCCCTAAGCTTAAAGCAACCCCTACTTTTACTTCTTCCCCGTTAGTAATCCAAAAGGTGCTACTGGAATATGCCTCGATCTTTGAGCTTCCCAAAGGCTTACTGCCATCTCGTTCAGTCAGCCATTGCATTTTTTTTGGAATAAGGGGTGAAGCCAATTAATGTTTGGCCTTACAGGTACCCACATTTTCAGAAAACAAAGATATAATGTTTGGTGCAAGAACTGCTTGATCAAGGAATTATCCACCATGACCACAACCCGTTTTCCTTACCGAACCTCCTTATCAAGAAAAAGGATGGGACTTGGTGATTTTGTATTGATTATCGAGCCTTGAATGTAGCCACGATTAAGGACCATTTTTCGATTCCTATGGTTGATGAATTATTGGATGTGTTGCGTGGTGCTACGATCTTCACAAAGATGGATTTGCGGTTCGGGTACCATCAAATTTGGTCTATCCATTCGATATTGCAAAAACTGCATTCGGAACTCATTCTGAACATTATCAATTCCTTATCATGCCATTTGGCCTGACTAATGCTCTCTCAACATTTCAAGCAGCAATGAACCAGGTTTTTGCGCCCTTACGTTCGAATTCGTTATTGTATTTTTTTACAATATACTCATTTACAGTAACATGGACGTAGAGCATGTTGAGAATTTACGTTTGGCATTGAACTGCCTACAGGCTAACCATTTCTTTGTAAAGAGTAACAAAACACCTTTGCACAGCTGACCATTGAATATCTTGGGCACATTGTGGGCAAACGGACTGTCCAAGCGGATCCCTCGAAGTTGGAAGCAATGATAGATTGGTTGCAGCCTCACAATATTAAGCAACTGTGGGGCTTTCTTGGATTCACAGGCTATTACCGACGGTTTATTAAGGGTTATGCCTCCATTACGGCTCCCCTCACGGAACTCCTTCGTAAGGAATGCTTTGAGTTGTCCAACACCGCTGATCGTTCCTTTCAGCAGCTAAAGCTCGCCATGATAATTGCCCCGGTTTTGAGGTTACCAGGTCTTTCTAAGCTATTTGTTCTTGAAACATATGCCTCTAATGTGGGTGATGGGCATCCATTTGCTTAATTTAGCAAGAAATTAGGACCCTGGTTTTAGAGTTCATCGGCTTACCTTCATGAATTGAACACCATTACCGAGGCAGTCACCAAATGGAGGTAGTGTTTAATAGGTCATTCATTCCTCATCTGAACTGACCACAAGAGTTTGACGGAATTATTAAACCAAGTCATCCAAACCCCTTCTCAATAGTACTGCATGAGAAAGTTCCTAAGGTTCCAATTTATTGTTGAGTATAAAGCTGGGAGCACCAACACGGCTGCAGATGCACTTTCACGGTCTATGGAGGAGTCAGATGTACCTGCTAATTTTATGGTTATCACGGGGCCTTTATTTGCAATCTTGCAGGATATCAAGCAAGCTACTACATTGGATGACACATTAATGGCCCAAAAAACATCAATTGGAGGAAGGGAAACTAGTTCACGAAGGGTATGAATGGCGTGAGGGACTTCTCTTATTTCAAGGAAAGATTTGTGTACCTTCGCAGTCTGCAAAGTTCAATCATTAGAGAGTTACATGATACACCCATTGGTGGACACATATGAGTTTTTCGGACTATTGTGAGAGTTCAAGCCAATTTTCATCGGCACACTCCACCAGGATGTCAACCAATTTGTGGATAATTGCGAAATTTGCCAGAAGATTAAGTACACCACAACGCCTTCTTGGGTCTCCGTCAGTCGCTGCCAATTCCCAACCAGGTTTGGGGGGACATTTCTCTCGATTTTATTACTGGGTTACCAAAATCAAAGGGGTATACTACCATTCTTGTGGTTGTCGATAAACTAAGTAAATATTCTCACTTTGGTGCTCTCCCTATGCATTTTACAGCGGTGCTAGTGACTAAATTGTTTACTCGTATGATCATCCAATTACATGGCATTCCTCGCTCTATTGTGTCAGACCGTGATCCCAGTTTTATGAGTAATTTATGGCAACAACTCTTTGAGATGAGTGGCACTACTCTACAGATGTCTTCCTCATATCATCCCCAAACCGACAGTTAAACGGAGGAATTGAGCAGATGTTTGGAGGACCATCTCCGAGCTTATGTTTTTCATAAACCAGCTGCTTGGGCATACTTCTTGGATTGGGCAAAATATAGTTACAACACGACACATCATTCCGCTATTAACATGTTTCTATTCAAGGCGCTTTATGGATAAGAGCCCCTTCAATCCTAAGCTATATGCGAATTAGTTCCGTAGTAGAAGCTCTAGATGATCACTTAATGGCTCGTTATGACATCTTGAGGACTCTTAAGACATATCTACATACTGCTCAAGTGAGAATGAAATCACAACCACCGGAAGGATGTTCAATTTGATGTTGGTTCCTTTGTTTGGGTCAAGCTCTAATCATATAGGTAGAGCTAAGCCCCGTTACTTTGGTCCTTTTATGGTAGTGGAGTGATTAGGACTAGTTGCTTATAAACTTTAGTTGCCAGCCAATTCCAAAGTCCATCCGGTGTTCCATGTTTCTAAGCTCAAGCGAATCTGTGGACATCCTGCTGCTACTACTGTTGAAGTTCCCAACTTCATTTTTGACAACCATTTTGTTTCGATTCCCATGGAAATCTTAGCCCAAGGATCCATTTTTTGACAAGGTATGCTAATTCCTCAAATAACGATTCATTGGCTAGATCAAGCTCAAGAAGATGCTATTTGGGAAGATTAAAGCTAGTTCAACCGTAAATTCTCAATGCTCGACCTTGAGGGTAAGGTCGTTTTGGTAGGATAAGCTAATGATAACATAAAGGATTTTTTGAATCGAGCTCTGAAGCCCAAGAGCTGATAGAAAATTTGGCCCAGTCAGAGGTCAAAAGTGTTGAACCAACTGTGGTTCACATTTAGATCCTCTTGTGTTTTGATGATGAGCACAAATTGGTAATTAAGATAACTAAGCACAATGTTCAATGAGATGTCTAAATGATTCAACTATTTGGATAAAAGAAATGTTACTCGATAAGATTGATACTCACTTGAGTAAACCAAGTTCCAGAGGCATGTGAAATTTAAGCTTTCACTCGACCAAGCAGAAGACTAAGAAAAATCAGTTGACATGGAGTTACTCGAGTAGAAAATAATCTCACTAGAGTAATCGAAGGCTCCAGTATAAATGAGAGTGCTAAAATCAAGGAATTTGAACATATTGGCTTCTGTCAAGGAGTTACTCGAGTAGAAGTAATTATTACTCGAGTAAGTCATATATGGCAAGGAATCAACATCAATCAAGCATCAAATGCACACCAACAGCTAGATTATCAACCCCAACGGTCATATGGGCGAGAAAGGCTATAAACACATGAAGAAAAGGCATAGAAATGTGGATGATCATATCCAACATTGATCAAACATTTTCATCATTATACCAACCCCAAAACATCAAAACCAAG
>CAODLS010933943.1:0-27576 GCA_948243855.1 Flueggea neowawraea | reverse complement strand
TTGCGAATATTAATGGAATATATGATTGAATAGAGGGTTCATCCAAACCAAGCACCCGAACGTTTTATGAACACTACAAAGTCTAGTTATAGAATATGTATCATCTAAATTTGATCCCTAATTTAGCAACTATATTACTTTTTCTAAGAGTTTATATCAGGAAAAAAAATTGTTTTAGAATTGGATTCGGCATCAAATTCTTCACATATTTATGTAGGAGTACAGTTAGACTAAACTTTATAATTATAGTAATTATTTTTTTCAATAGATAAAGTTTAGATTTTTTGTTGAGATAGTTACAAATTATTTTAAAAAATTAATATATTTATAAGTATTAAAAAATAAATAAGGTATATTTGTAATTATAAAAAAATAAACAAGAATATAATAGTCTAAGTTTTTTTTTTCCACATCTGTACATTTATATATGTTATAATTATGTCAAAATATTTAACACGAAACACTCTATTGATAATTTATGTTTTGTTATTGTCGTCCCATAGTTTTTATTAATTTGTTATGATTATCACATTATTTAAGAGATAAAAGAGAAAAAAACGCCTATAAGCATCTTTTTTTTCCAAACTATGGAGACATTAGCCGAGATTGATGATGCACTTTTCCTACTCAACCCATCAAAATGAAAATCTAAAATGTTTTCCAAAATTAAATTGTTTTCTTTTTTTTTTCCTGGTCCGGATGCATCCTGATCTTCGTGGGCCGAGAGACCGAGGCCCAAGCTGCGTAAACGGCTCACCAGCAAAATATTGTGCCAGCCTGCCACTGCTCGCCAAGGTGAAACAGCAGCTGCCGCCCAATAAAAAGAAAACCACACACGCACACACCAATAGAGAGAGAGCGATGTAGGAGAATCCGAACCAAATTAAATTAACCAAAATTGATTATGTGTACGGATTAAGTGGGGCATTGTTATTTTTTCACCTCCCTCACTCACCCTTCTATATAAACACACTCTCTCTCCCCTAATTCAGATATTTTCGTCTCTCTCCAATTCTCTCTTCTCAGATCCTTCACTTTCATGTCTATTTTCGTCCAACGGTCTCTCTTCTCCTTTATTGCCGTTTCCGTTGCAGATCATACCTCGCGCAAAATCATGATTTACTCTCGATTTCTGTGATCGCATAAACAGCTCACTCGTTCATGCTCTCTTCTAATGCAGTGCAGATGTTTTCGTTGCAAGTCGTCATTACGAAGGTTCATGTTGTGATATTTTAACTGTTTGTGAAATGTTAGGATCTGTTTGGTTATCAACAACTTGTGAAAGGAAAAGAAAGAAAAACCGAAGCTGAACTAATTAACAACCTCATTGCACAGCACATTGCAAACGCCACAACGCTTTCTGTTAACTATATGTTTCATCTTTTAATTTATAAGCAGATTTACCGTTTCTTCTTTGTTTGTTTAGTTTTTGTTTTTTTTTCATCTTTTTTAAATTTGTGACTGCAGATATTTTGGAGGAACAGCATTGCGTCGAGGAGTCAGATTCGAAGCACATGGTGCTGATGATTCTTCTCTTTTTGAGGTATCTTTTCAGTTTTGTTGCCTTTTTTCGTATGGTTTTGTTTAGCAGATTTTGAAAAGGGCCAGCTACGATGATCGGATACATCTAAACAAATAAGTACTATTTTGCATTTTTAATTACTAAAAATGTAAAATATAGTTAAAAAAATATATAAATGATGGTAAATTTTTTTCAAACGTATCGTCTAGCATAACGAATTTAAAATAAAATCAACGCTTTGATGAATTCAATTTGATATGGTCGTAATTTTGTCTAGTTGAACGAACCATTGAGATATGATAGTTATGGAAAAGTGCTATATTGTATAGATTTCGTTGCCATTGAGTGCTTCAGTGAATTTAATTCGATATGATGTGTATGTCAAATTGGTATAAGTATGTCAAATGATGAAATTTATGAGGAATAATTAACAAGTAAATCATCGTTTTCTCACAATAAAAGATTCGAGTTGTGGTTCCATGCGCTTCTATACATCGTTCTCTCATCATAAGGAGAGTATATTTACTTACAGTAGTTTTTCTTTTTTAAAGTTTTGGCTCATTTTTTTATTGTTCCAATGATTGTAATGAGTTCCCTGGGTTGCTGCTGGTAACTTTACTGAAATTTCTGTTTTTCATTTCTAATTTTCTTTTTTTTTGTTTTTCTTTTCTATAAAAAATGAAAAATACATAGCAAATTTGTTCATTTGGTATCAAATGGAAAGTTAGAAAACATAGGCCTTATTTGGTTTGTCGTTTGAAATGAATTAAACCTTATTCTTTAGTTTTCTAAAAAGTGAAAAATTATAAAACATATTAAAAAAATGTTTTCCAAAAGCTAAATAAATTTGGAAAACAGAAGATTGATTTTCTATTTTTTATTTTAGAACACATTTATTTTGAACAAGTTTTCTGAAAAACACGAAGTTCTCCAAACTCATTTAGAGAGTTCCATTAGATTTCCTCATTGAAAGATGGATGAATTATGCTTTTACCTTATGGTGCTTGGACTTTTAAAATAATAAAAATTAAGACTGCGCTTGCCAGCTACCCGGAGACGTTAACCTATCTGTTTGTGGGGTTTCAAATACTGTAATTTTTATGTTTAGATTTGTGAAAAAATGAGGTGGGCGATTTGGTGAAAACTATGTAAGGCTGGTGGGGATGATCTCTTTGCTGCATTCCTGTTTCATAGAGTTCTTTACATTGAAATAAGACTCAAAAATAGAAGTTTATCTGTTGCTGTTTGTTTCTTCTTCTTTTTTTTTAATGTTCAAAAAGCGCTTCTTTCATGGAGGATTTGATAAGAAATGGTCTCTCGTAACCTGGCAATCAAAGGTTTTTTTGAAAAATTAAAATGATTTTGTTGAGTTTAATATTCTGTTGCTATCGGGCTTTTGTTCTGAGCTTATATTGACAATGTATGTTGTATGCAGAGTTATGCTCTGGACAACCCACTAACTGTAATCTAATTATAAGTGGATCGTTCATTGCTATCGTTTGGATTTGGACGGTTATTGGCTCTACTAAACATATCTCGCAAGTTATTCTTTGACCTTTTCATCTGTGTTTTCAAGTTGTTATAGAGTCGTAAGATTCATAACAAGGACTTAATATTGCATGTGGTTTGCATTTCCTTTGTGTCTAATGTTGCCAAATGCTTGTTAAGTATTAATAAATCTGTTTCATTCTCCTTTTGCACTTTTTATGCAGCAAATTTAAGATCTGTCTGTGTTGCCGTGATATTCTCTTCTCTCTCTATTCATATATTTTACTTTAAAAAAACAATCGTAAGAGTTTTCTCTGTAGAGTTGTGTAGGAATGTCATCTTAACATAATTATGACAGGGACCAAGAACTAGACACTATAGCATCATTCCTGTTAGTTTCTCCAAAAGTAACGTTTTATATAAGAATTGAACTCATAAGATAGTAGATTTTTCAAAAGATTTCCGTACATACGCTTCATTTGTTTCTGGTTTTCTCCAGACTGTCGATGTTTCAGACCAGCTAGTGGTAACTTTAATGCAGATAGCTGCTTTTAACCGTAGTGAGAAGAATCTATGCTTTCAGACAATATATAGTCCACTTCAGAGCACTAAGATCAATCAAGTAATGCTTTTTTTGTCAAGAGAACTCCACTGTTCCTTATTTGAAAATCTCGTCTTTACAAGGGTCCCATGATCTTCACACACTGCTGAAGTTTTATGTAGTAGAACAAACCGAAGGCCTTTTTGTTTAATAGTAAGTGGTTTACACACCACATTATAATAATAGAAGCATGATTTCATAAATTTATAGTTAATAATTTCGTAAAGTATCGATACCCATTGGGTGCCTCTTCTTTGCTATTGCAGTTGGAGTCTGCTGCAGTTGTCAAGAAAAAGTTTGGTATCAAACTAACAGTAATTAATTCTTAAGCGTAATTAAAATATTGGTTGATGATTTATACCCCAGTTTTTTAGCACTTGTTGGTGTATCATAATTCTCTTGCTGTGGCTGGCTAAGCTGGAGATGGATTGGTACAAGGTTATCCTCTACAATGCCTGGGCCATTTGTGGCAATGGCATTTCTGTTTGTTCCACTTACTTCCCTTGTTCCATAGACCTATATAACAAAATAAACAGAAGTTTTTGATGTTGGAATAAATCATCTCAGAAATGGACGACTTACGATTGACTACTTGAATGATGCTCTCCAATGGTAATTAAATTTGTAACTTAACAGCCTCTACCTTCTTATACAGTTCTTGATTTTCCTGACGAATTAGGTTTACCTTCTTATAGAGTTCCACATTTTCTTGGTGAATAAGGTTTCCCTGCAAAAAGTGCTGTGAAATTTTAGCTGCTTGAATGCAAAAATATCAAGGTAGAAGTTAGCTGTTGCAAACCGGGTTCACCTTTCTGTTGAGATCCTGTATTTCATCCATTAGAATTTGGTCCTGACAATAAGATTATAATGTCACTGTCATGTATGTGTTTCATATGAGTATCGAAGACTGAGCACAAGGGGAAGTCTTTCAAAACCTTTCTCATTCGTACACCACGAAGACTCATTTCCAGTTGCCATTCCAAATTCTGGAGATCCTTCACACCCAAGCCAGAAAGCTCTTCGCCCATCATTTGTCTGTTATATCATAGAGAAGGTAATCGAAGCTTAAGGTTTTTGTCTTAGCATTCTCAAATTTATTAATGATGCACATAAATGATGAACATGAAGGTATTTTCTCACCACTTTTTAGTTCTCTGATGATCTGTTTATCGGGAAAAAGAAAACTTGGAGGATCATCTACTCAATATTATGTTAGAATTATTAAATGTCTTCTAAAAAAGAAGGTACATTGTTCATCTTAGGAACTTCACTTGTCATATTTTTCATATGCTACATATGAACATCTATATTGTAGTTTGCTAACTTTTGCACTTGAAATAACTATCATGGGAGTTTAGTGTTACTAATTGCTTAATATCATTGATTCAAGATTGGTCAGTTGAAGCTGCACTAGTTAGCAATATCTCAATTGAGCAAATGAGTCATTTCCTTTTGGGTGTCCATTACATAGTGTATACCCATGAATGGGTCTGGTAAAATAAGACGTTTGATTTGACCCGGTACTACTATGTTCTTTAGATGCTTTTTCATCTTCACTTTTGATGTGTTTGCTTAGAATGCTTTAGGTAAAAATATGGAATACAATTATGTTTCCAGTGTCCCATGACAAAAAATAAAGCTATTATGTCTGTCCTGTGAAAGTTTTAAGGGTCTCACTTCTTATATGTCCTATTTTGAAACCCTCTTTCTATCATCATAAAGAAAAAATTATTCTGGAAGTAAAATCATACCGAAGATTTTCTTGCAAGTTATGCAGCTGTTGCCTCAATATTGCCGCCTCCCTTTGCCAGAACTAGCAAATAAAATTCACAGTTTAGATCATAGCTGGACACAAAGAAATCAAAATTAAACTTCTTCAATTTTAAGTTCTTCCTCTCCACCCCATGGGTGGCTGTGAACGCTATGGCTTCTTTGCCTGTCAGTTTTTGCAGTTTCCTTTTCTCTATTGTGCTAGTTAGAGAATCTCTAATGCTACTCTTTATATTTTGGAGTATTTTTGATAAAAATAAAGAGTAACTTTAATTTTAGAGATTCAAAATAAAAATTTACTCCAATGGTACTCTTTAACTCTACTCTTTATTTTGTTAACTTTAACAAAATATAAATGCATAAACAATTTAAAGAGAAAGACTATTGGGGGAGAAAATGATGATTAAATAAAATAAAATAAAGAAATAAAAAGAAAATACATGGAAACTATAAATTTGATTAATTACAAACAAATAAAGAGCCAATTAGACTCTCTAGAAATAGATAGTTTATCATACTCTTTATATTATATTTGGAGATAAAGAGTCCATTGGAGTTCAATTTTTAAACACAACTCTTTATAATAAAAAAATATTTTAACTTTATAAAGAGAGCATTGGAGATGCTCTTATGCACTGTAAGAACAAGGGACGAGCATATTTTCTGCAAGATTCAGCATCGTGTCATGGAAATCACTCATGTCATACAAAATGATTAGTGTTCCCTCATTTTCTAATTGTGCAACAGTTCTCCCTTGTTCTCAATCGAACAAATATGATTGTTCTTGCTGGATGTTTATTCCAATTCCTTGTGAGCTATATGCTTAATGGTATCTTATCTTACTAGTGATTATGTTTATCCTCGTGCACCTAGTCACCGTTCCAAGTGAAGGACCAAACTGAAATTTTTAGTTACGTCATTGATCATAAAAGGAATAAGGTATGTTCTGTCATATGCAATAACTGCTGTGATTCATCAAGTTAATGTGTTCATATGCTGCAGGAGAAAATGATCAATAACAAACCAAATCACTTGACTGCAAACTTAGAAATTAAAATTGAGAAGTGAGCACTGATCTACCTTGACCTCAGATGTCGGATTCCCTATTTGATTTTGCTCCTCTTTAGATTTGTTATACCTTTCAATCACTGATTTCATGCTGTAAAACCATATCCAAATTTCATCAGAAGTGTACATTGTCTTCTTTGTGAACAATGCGTGATAGTTATCAACTATAAAATGCCAAAGCAATAACGTTGACAGTTTGTGTGGCGAGATATCAAACATGCCCTTTTAATCCCAACTGTATTCGTCCAAACATGGTTTTCAATTTTTCTGTTATTTGACACACGTCATGGTCAACATATCTGACTTAATATTTATGACCAATTTTTCACTTTGCGTGACGTTTGTTCACTTTACGTGAATGAAGTATGACCAAATATATAATTCTGGCTGATATTATGTTTTTTTATTGCCTTTTTCTTATGTCAAAATACCTAATATGGCAGAGAGTACCAAGAGACTGATGAACATTTTTGCAGAATTTGGCTTTAGCAGTGACTTATTCAGAAAAACTAACTTGTATCCCTGATTCCTGAGTAAGAGTTATCTTAATGATTTCCTTATCTTCCTAACTTTCATATCTGACTAGAATGGTCTTGCATGATGACAGGGTGATTCATTTATCTTCCTAAGTTCCACATCTGTCAAGAAGTATTGACTGAAACCTCTATTCCAGAGGACACTGCCATAAATTTACCCCTGAGAATCTATAGATCAAGGGTTTGTATCTTGAATGCCTATTAACATAATCAGAAACATGCAGTTTATCTTATAATCTGGAGTATTATGAATTTTAGTCTCACTCTTCATTTGGTCGTCTTTGTAACAGGGCAAGAACTGAACAGAACAAATTTGATCTCTACTGTACCTGATAAAATTAAGAACTCTGCTCCCCCAACCCCACAGGCATTGCCTGAGGTTGGGTTGCAAAGAACTCCTACACAGGTATTTACTTAATTCCCACTAACACATGATAATTAGGTTTTTTTCAGTACTTCCTTTTTCACATGTAATGTAACCAGACTGTTTTCCGTATTCTTCTAAAGTCTCCTGCAAAGTTTGGTCGTAAATATTTTCAGCTAGTTTTGACATCTAAAAGAAAAAGAGACCACATTGAGGAATTATTCAAACTGAAAACTACAATAATCCTTTTCTATCCAATTGATTTTTGTAACTGTGTAGTTATACCACTCTTAGACCTTCAATGCACTCATACTTTCATTTTTAAGACTTAATAAATAGTTTTCCTTTACAAAGCCCCTACAAACTGATCATTTTCAACAAATGTCTCAAGTCCACAAATCCTATGATTGAGCATCCTGAAAATGATATATTCCCAAGTTTTTCAGTTACATTCAGAAAATGCTTTACAGGATGGATTACTTTGCTTATTCAGCTAGAAGAAAGTCATGTAAAAGGTTTCTGCAACATTGTAGCAAGCAAAACTGATTATAGCTTTTGTCATTGTATGATACTGAGAAAAACGGAGATTCTTCTCTTTCATTCCATGTTTGACGAAAACCAAGTTTTATCATATGCATACCTACCAGGGGGTTAGTCTGAGTTGTTTTAAATATGGTACTCAAAAGTGCATCCTTTTTGCTAGACGCTATATTTTGATGATGCAATTTTATTCCATCTACTAATTTTTTGGTTTGTTTCTTAATTGTTTGAGGGAAATTTACACATCTTGTATGCTATGATACTTAAAAGAACCAAATCCTAATTTTCTAAGTTCACCAATCCGTTATACCTTCCCAAGTTGATTATTTGGGCTTGCAATATTTTAAAATCTACACTTTTCTAACAAACCTTAATGGAGGACATTATGTTGGTTGCAAGCGGATTTTTCTCTTATTTAGGCCTACTTGATTGGATGACGCAAGTAGGGTGAGGAAGTTGCACTTTTGTCTCGTTAAAACTGTCTTTTAACTTCATGTGGTGGGGTGGCAAATTGCAACTTCTTTACAGCTTATTTGGATGGACGTTTAAAAGGTTTGGAAACCTCTAACCATTGATACACCAAAAACAAATAACATTAAATTTGTGTCCCTAAAACTTATCAAAACTTATCGAAAACAACTTACTGTTATTAGATAATAGCAAGATGTAACATTAATAACAATAAAAATTTGTATTCCTTAACCTAGTTTATCAAACTCATATTTGATATATAATCATGCACAATGCAATCGATTTAGAAAATAATAATTAAATTAAGAGATCAGTTATTGTGGAAGTTGAAAATGACAGTTTTTAATTGGTTTCCCTAACACTATTAGCATACTAATATGTGTGGCTTAGATAGTAATTTTATTCATTTTTCTGGTCAAGTTTTCGAGAAATGTATTTGTGAATGACTTGAAAAAGATTCTTCTTAAGAATTTGCAATGGCAGCCTAATACAACCTAAGGTTAGGCTTTATTCAATTACATCTCTACATATATTTTAATAATTTTTATAATAATCGTATGGTTTGGCTTCAACCCCTTTGTAAATCAAAAGTGAAAATGAAAAATTTTAGCACTATGGTTTTTTCTACCTTCTAACTAATTTTTCCTCCTCAAAATCGCCTCCTTTAAGACACATGGATAAAGAGGGAATGGAGAAAAACGAGGGGAATGTAGTTTAATGTGGTTTCAATGATCTACGGCAAAGCAATGACATGGTTATAAAAGCAGATTTTTTAAAAAATACTATTATACTCCGTTCTCATTTAGACACAAAAAGAAAAAAGATTTGATTATACCCTAAGTCTGAAGGTTTTCTAGAATATGATTGCATTTGCATTTTATACTCTCAATTATAGTAGACGAAACATAAGTTATTGCATGTACAGGAGAGGGATAGAATGTTCAAATCATTTTTCTATTTTTTTTTAACATTGGTTTGTAGCTTTTGATAGATACTATGGGAGGATTTCATTTCATTGAACTATTTTTCGTCCCAACTATTTTTTTTTTCTTTTGTTAATGAAATCATCTCGTCATCTCTTGGACTTGTTTGTGGAGCATATAACTTAGGGTACAACATATAATAAATTTTCAAATAATAAAAATGTAAAAAGAGTAATATGACTTTTAAGAAAACTAAGATGTTGTATATTGGAAATATGCAAGTGTTTTTATTGACAAATAATAAGCCCAAATATTTGTTAACCTTCCAACAGTCTGTCCCGCTAAGTAGATATGTCAGGCAAGTAGCTCTTTTAAGTTGCACAATACATAGGCATAGGAACTTTTACTAGGTTAATAACTCCTAATTAGGTAAATCTTGCAAGCTTAAGGCTATGTTTAGGGGAGGGTATGGAAAATAAGAAGAAAGTAGGTAAAGAGAGAGAGAGGAGAGATTTTTTTTTAAAAGTTTCAGTAGATTTGGTTTGTTGAAGGGAGAGAAAAATAAATGTGTTCTTTTAAATGGATGAATGAATAAAAAAATGTAGTAAAATGTGTTGAAAATTTTTCTATCCTTCCAAATCCTGCCATTTTGGAAGGAAAGAAAAAGTGAAAAGACAAAACGGCTGGATGGAATTGCATCTATCTTTTTTTTCTTTGTCAAACCAAACAAAATTTTGGAAGGAAGAAAATGACACTTTCTTTCTTCCTCTTTCCATCCTCCTTATTTCCCTCAAAACAAGCATATCTTAAATGGCATGATCGTGATAACATTTTCTAGAGGATCTGACGGGACTTATAACGATTAATAATAATTGAATGGTTAAAATGTAAAGAAGTAACACGTCTTTTGATAAAACTAGTTGTAAAAATAGAAAACATGATGTATGCCATAACTTACCAAACAAATCCGAAATCATGTTATTACATTTGTTGATGAATACATTGCAAGTGTAAGGGGTATGTGACATTTTTCGTAAGTAGATAGTTCTCCTTCCTTTTTCGAGCCAATATTGGATGGGAAAAGGGCATTCTATGCCCTTCTTCCTTTTATTTTCATCTTATTTTAGGTTCTCTTTATTTTATGAGTTTTGTTTTTTTTTTTATGTTGAATCTCCCCAAATTTTAGTAGCCCCAATTTTTGCTTTTAGCTATTAATGCAGTCTAAGCTATGCTCATGGTAAATTCACTTACATACTTGAATTAATAAATCTCTTCTTTCTTCTTGTTTTCTTTTGAATTTTGATGAAGAATGGCAATTCTAAGGTTTGAAGTTGTGACTAATACTCCTATTTAATAACCTAAATTGACTATCAATTTCTACTAATTTTGTAGCAAGTTAGGTTATATTTTGTACTAAAATGTAAAATAATCTTAATCCTTTTGCATTTGGTCTTGAAAGTAATAAAATGAAGAGAAAGGATTAAGATAAAGCAAGGAAGGAGTAAAAAGTGAGAGAAAGTTTAATTGAGGACCAGAATTGATGTTTTGGAAAAGAGAAGCAATAAAACGGCCCCATCTTTATGCACCATCTATGAGATGTTCTCCTTATGCCTAGAATTCAACACAAAAATGACCACAAGCAAGCAAGCCAACCTTGAACCGCTGTAAGAAAAAGGAAAGAACTAAGAACGACCCTTGTTTATCAAGCTCCTTCAAGATAGTTCTTGTTCTGCCTCAAGACTTCAACAAGAATGGTCCCCAACCATGGAACCTATTCAGGGCTATTCTTGTCTTGTCTTAGAACTTCAACAAGAACAACCCTCGAGCCTCAACTATTGAACTTTTTAGGTCATTCTTGATGCAGTGAGGTGTATTTTTAGACAAAAATGGACCTACACTATAAATAGGTCTTAGGGTTTTGTTTCCAACATCATTCACTGTAATCTCACATAAGAGCTTAATTTCGGAGCTATGACAAGGGAGAGAAAGGTCTAAGAGAGGGAGGCTCAAACTTGAAAATTTTTGGAGATTCAAGCTCTGAAATCTCTTAGCAACCATTCTTTCTCATCCTTTGAGGGTTCTTTTGTGTTTTATTTTTATTTATTTCACTATAATTTTATTTATTTTCTTAGAATAATAGCATGAACACTTTAGTAGAGTGAAGAAATGTAGCTTAATAAATGTTATATGCATTTAATTAGTTACTTAGAATAATAGCGGAAATGATTCTAGTGGTATGTAATGGTTTATAAGATTTATTTGAAGTTAACGAGATTTAATTAGTTAATTTAGATTAAACAATGGTATTAACCTAGAATATTAAATCGCGAACTAATTCGCTTGAAAGAAATTTTAGCATACTTAAAAATACCACATCGAGGAAGGAGAAAAAACGTGTAATTTTGAAACAATTACGAATGTCTCCATCTTTAGCTATTTTCATGTATTTTTAATATCAAATGATCTTTTCACTCAATGCACAAGCAATTACATGTGTGTGAAGGATGGTCGTTTAGCAGGTGAATTTGATTGTATGACAAGTACAATGATAGTGGCAAATGGTTGGATGAATCATACACACAGACAATTGAGTTGGAATATCTTAAATTTGATTAAAAAGATGTAATTTTTTAATTCAAACTCTTGGTACTCAATATGGAAATATGAGAAGAGAGATAATCAAAGAAGGTTGCTTTGATACGGGGATGAGATTGAAGAGGTATGTGCTTCTTTTAATTTGGTTAAAATAATATATTTTGAGGGAAATGCGAAAGATATTTAGGGAGGAATGGAGAGAGTATGTAAATCAGAACCACGTTTTTGTACTCACATAATTTTCGTTGAATAAATAAAAAAAAATTGACCATTTACCTTACTGGAGCATTACTTTCACAAAAAATAAAAAATAAAGTCAAAGGTATAAAATGTATTTTTTTTTAGAATTACATTATCAAAATGCGTATTCATGTATTAACATTCATATTTCAAACCACTTTTCACCATTAACCAATTGAACATTCTAGAACGAGTGAAATTTTGATACGTTCATTATGGTAGTCGATAATTTGAAGGAAGGTGATGCATTTATGTTCTCTTGACCAGGATTATTTGTGAAGCGAGACTATATTCGAAAGGAAGAGAAATGGAAAGCCGAAAATACATAAGCTGAAATTAAAGTTAATCACTTTGAGAAGTGCTACATTATTGAAGCACAAATGGAGTATTCAACACACTTTACATTGATTTCATCTATTTCTATTATATATTCAGTTTAAAATAGCTAAATAATATATCATACTAATAAAAGAATCCATTAATCATATATATGTTTCTCTTGTTGTTCCACCAGCAATAAGTCTAAATGTTCTTCTGATACGTGGCATATATGAAGAATATGCTGCAATATTCAAGGAAACATCATCGTATAAGATGTATAATTATGTGCATGAAGTTCATTTTGTTAGTTCAAACGTATCATTAGGCAATTAAACCACGAAGTGTGTCCATTCATCTGTACCAAGATGTAGTCAAAGTAACTCAATATGACAAAGAAGTTAAAAGACGTTTTTTCTTTTATTTTTTTAGGTAAATATGTGAATTTTCTTTATATGCATAAAAAAAACGTGTCAAACCTTTATTACTTATAAAACAAACAGGAAAATTTGGAGTATACAAAAACCTTTGAATTCAACATTCTATGGATTTATCTTTACTGTATCGTACACTGCATGCATGGATGCATGCAGATGCAAAGAAGACCAAGTGTTCTCTCTTAGATTTAGTCGCCCCAAAGATGGCATAGGCATAGCCAAAGCATTCGCCGCCACACAATTCCCCATGCATAAGATAAGGCACTTTAATTTTGACCTTTTTTATTAAACTTCGCCGAAAATATAAGAGCCCATGTGACCGTTTCGAATTTAGTAAGGATGTACTTTAATAGTTTTTAGTTTTGGAAAGATTCTAAAACCTCAGTTGTTGAGATTTGACAGCATCGAAAGAGAAAGGCCATGATTTCATGGATAATTTTTGCTATGACCGGGTGATTGTATAAGTTCTTATAATTTTTTTATTAAGATATAATATTTATTATAGAGATATAATGTCTTTTTATTAAAATTTATAATTTTATGATTTAATAATTTATTAAAAAAATTTATTAACATATTTAAAATTTTTACGATTTAAACAAAAAAAATTACACTTTAATAAAGAATATTGTATTTTAATAAGGAAGGTTGAACTAGCTCTTGCAACTATCAGTTGTAGAAAAAAACTATCCTTATTTTCATAAGTTAGCTCGATATTATTATTATTGATCCTTTATCCTCCAAGAGATTGTTGTTGTTTCATTGTTTTTGGAATCTTTGCAAAGATAAGATACTGATGTATCCATAATCCAATTAAATAATTCTTAGCTGAGTCCTATATATTATGGGTGCTTCATTCAAACTTCCTATTCTTAGTAAGGGTTTTATTATTACAAGTGGATGGGCAAGGTTTGTCTACATTATAATCAACCAATTGCAGAGATCTAATGGATCTTCTGTTCCTTTCACTTTGATATGAACAATGCTTCCCAATATTTTTAGCTACTAATCTATGAAAGCGAAACATTAGCACGTGTACATCAAACCCAAAAGGTCCATGTCCCAAGATCCTGGGAAGGATATGACATCTCATTGTGACTAGGAGGAAAGGAATGGCAAACTCATTCTACATGGGTGGGGCAGCGAACAGTGTGGTTACCAAAAGGGCAAAACAGTGAAGGAGCTCAACTTAATTCCACTAGCTTTATTTTTCTTTGGCATCAAGTCAACTAAAGCAAGATAATCACTTTATGTTCCTTATCTCATGAATGTGTTAATCAAAACCTATATATCTCTCGAATGAAATAACACTATTAATATTTTATTTTTCAAGAATGGTTGTAACGTTTTTATATTATTTGTAGAAGCTGTTAGATTATGGAAGCTGGAAGAATATCTCATAAATTTCCCAAATAGAGCTAAAAAGAAACAACTCAATGGAAGGCTTATGCTTCGATAGAAGAACTACAATTTATGAATTTAGAATTGAATAAAAACTAGTAAAAAATTAATGCAAAGGATTTGAAACCTTGAACCGAATTATTTTGCATGGATATATAAAATCAATTAGTCAAATTTGAGAAATAGTGTTCGAAAATAAAAATTCCGGAGAGTAATGATGTGTTTGAATTATTAAATATGACACATTGTTTTGAAATTTTTTTTGAAACAAGTGAAAACCATACGAGTACAATTGATCTATGTAATTAATTTTGAATAAAACTCACACATTTTAAAACCATTTTTATAAATGATTTACAAGCTCATGTTCATGTATATATATAATTATAGATATACTAATATTCTTACAACATAGTCAGGGTGTAAGAAGAAGAAATTTAGCAACTCTTTTCAGTGCAATTAATTAAGGTAAATTTCAGAATTAAAAACATTTATATATCTTGTAATTGAGTTTTAATTTTCTTGAAAGAAGGCCCGGGTGAAATTTTATACGCCTTACTATATCTCTCTTAACAAAATTTAGCAAAGATTATGTTTATGTTTTCGGAATTCGGAGAGTTTATATCGTTCTTCAATTAGCGGATGAAAAAGAGGTTAAACTTTATCGGTTAAATAATAAGAGTCCAATTTAAAAAAAAAACACATGTTGAAGAAAAAGAAACTGTTAATGTTTTATAATGATCATAGAATATTCAATTAATGAGGTTGATTAATATTTTTTATCCACAAACCATACATTATTTTTGCACTTTATGATAATATTTAGAGATTAGGAAGATTGACATCAACTTATTAATGAATCTATCATTTGTTAATATTCCGTATGTTTTGCGGTAAAATTATCACGCTCAGTTAATGCAGTGAGCATACTTTCAATCATATATTAAATTCATTTATTTTATGATCCAAACTTTAGATTTGGATTGAAAAATATACTCCTACATTGTTATTTGGATTTATTAATTTTCAAACCATCTCGAATTAGGATATTTTTTTGGTGTGTTTTGTTTTGAAACATTATTATGTTAACCTTCTTTAATACTTTTCTTATAAAATCGTTATTCGTATAATAAATTTTTCTTTATTTCCCTCGTGAGCATAGGTTTTAAATAATAATTAATTATATAAATATTTGTTGGATATTAATGTACTTGTAGCTTATTAATATTGAAATCATCTCTAACACTAAAAAATTGAGAGTTCGATTTTCAGAAAACAAATAAAATGACTTATAAAAAAATGTACGTGTGGGTTTTATTGTTTTCACTTTTCTAGTCAATGGCCTATTTTATATATTGCTGTATGCCCTACGATTTTATGAATGGACAAAGCCGTTGTCACAAGTACTTTTACAAAAGGAATATATTGAAACTACTCTTAAAAACTCTATCCCGCTACTTTTGTTAATAAGGTATTAGTTCAATATTTAGTATTGAACCGAATTTCAGAAAAAAAAATACTTATTCAGAATATAAAAACTGTTAATGTACTTATCCCTCTATATTGCAGCTTATAATATAGTCTTTCTAGTGCTGTATGTACAGTTGCCATGAGGATCCCTAACTGGCTAATTCGTAAATAACGTGCACCCTTCACATCTTCCTAATCAACAACTAAACAATGTACAATCACACTTCTAAAATAATTGATACTTACTGAACCAAATCCTTACAATAAAAGCCTTCAGTATTCACATTGCAACACGACTAGGTTTTTTTCAAGGACCTAAAAGTTTCACCCATCTTGCTCGACTTCTTCAGTATATTACTATCACATTTCGGTTATAGATTCTACCCAATTATCACCAACATCCAAATCTAAATACCAATGATGTACTCCTTTTCTGATAGGGCACTGCTCTAATAGATTATTCTCCAATTCCATTTCATCTGTTCCTTAATATTCTGAACCTTTAGACGACAAATGAGCATCCATGAAAATTGTCTTGGCCACTACTTCTCCTTAATGTTTTCCCCCATGGAACCAATTATAATAAACTTTTCAAGATCATACCCTAGAAAAGGATATTTTCTATCTTTTCCAGTGTATAGCGTCTCAAATTTGCAACTCCATGTAAACTTAAGCAAAAGAAAGGATACCTAGCTAATTATGACGCTAGCAAATCGAAATGATCAATGCTCAGTTGGATAATCAGATTCAAACTTTTTCTGTAATAACTAATGCTCTTCCAGAAGGAAACGTCACCATACCATTAAAGCATGAATCATCTGAAGATTATGATCCCTAATTAACCTTAATTAATAAAATTCTACAAAATAGCTCTCTGCACTGTGGACTGGCCTCACCAATTCGAGTCTCTACAGCACATTGATGATCTCTTATTTAACTGATAGGACTAATTCGACCACAAATTGAGGACTCAAAACTACAGGTAGAAGCCTAATTACCAGCCTAAATGTGGCAATGCCAACGCTGTTAACTCCATTCTAACTAAAATCTCCAAATCATGAGTAGATGGCTCAAACATTTCGCTCTCAGAAACCGAATCAATTTCTTATGACTTCTCACACTCTCACTAGCTTGTCAGTTAACCACTACAAATCAGGAAGCAAAATTGGATCGATATCAAATCGAACCGAACTCTATGCAAACAAGATCATAAAATCGCTGACCTTAATGAACTAGCGCAGTACTTAATCAAGCCGCTCTACTCTAACGAGCGTAGATCGTCAACAACGCGAACACCGCCATTATCGCGATGAATACTATATCAACTCTACATCTGGCTTGCTTAATTAATCGACAAATAGTAGAAGCTAGAGAAAGAAGAACGCTAACAAAAAGATACATAGATACAGGTAGAGTTAGCTAGTTGAAGAAGAAATCATGACTAACCTGGAGCTGGAGAAATCATAGAGCTTGCCGGTACTGGAGAAGATCATGACTCCGACTTCGGCGTCGCATAGGATTCCTAGCTCCTTCGCTTTCTTCAACAAACCGTTCCGTCGCTTGGAGAACGTGACTTGCCTGCTCGTCGAATTGTCTATCCTCCGTATCACTATCTTCCCTCTCCCCATCGATTCAACTTCCGTAAATTCCCAAACACAAACCCTAGATCACCGCAAACACGCACCAAATTAAACAAAAATTAATGTTCCTATTTTCGATGAACTCATTTATGAGAAAAAAAAAGTAGAATAAAAAGAGAAGAAAGAGGAGGCTTACTGGAAGAGGAAGGGGTGGGGGGTTAGAGGAGACAAAGGGAGGGATGGAGAGACGTCGTTTTGAGAGAGTACATCAGTCGTGAGCAAAGAAGCTATATAAGGAAAGTGTGTGTGTGTGTGCGAGAGAGAGAGAGAGAGAGAGAGAGAGAGAGAGAACACCGCTTTTGTTTTGGTGGGTGAAACAAAACTGCTTCTGTGTTTTTTTTTTTTGTTTTTTTGGGTCACGGGGGAGCCAATGAGGAGCTCAGAGAATTTGTGTATTTTTCTATTTATCTGCATTGATTTTGGCAGCTTCAGCCGTCTAACGTATCGATCGCAGACGCGTGGTGTATACGAATACGTACACTGTACATATTCTTTTAAAACTTCAGGTGCATCCTTTTTTGGCAGATGAATTTTTTTTCTTTTTAAACCTTAAAGTATCCCATAGGACTACAAAATTATTTTTTAAAAATTATTTAGGTGCCTATTCTAACACTCCTTTCATCCCATGTTGATGGGCACTATTGGCATTTTGAGTGTCCCAACTTATAAATACTACTCCTTCAATAAATGTTTAATCAAATAATTGTAATTAATATCTAAACAAGTTTCACTAACACAACATAAAAAGTACAATTGAGAAAAATATAAAATTAAATAAATTTAATTGATAAAATCAACATTTTTTAATTCCCATGTAATGCAAAGAGTATGGCCCCAAAATTGAAATTTCATAATTTGTTATTGCCACTGAGGCACCAAAATTGAAAATTGTGGTGGATCGTAAATCTTGACTATTGTTTGACTATCAGACTGAAATATTATCCGTTTTGAACTCCGTTGACCTGTATGATTTGTTATTAAAAAGACACCTCGATGAATTGATGCAAAAAAGTACTTATAAGCTAGATTTAATTTGTTCTAGACTCCTAGTTGTTATGAGATTGTGACATTACATTAGCGAGATTAAGGGACTTGGGACACCTATGGTTCCAACAAACAACGCTAAATCGTTGTGGATAATGCCCACAAGGCTCACCCTTCTAAAGTGTTGTGCTTTAGACTTGTTCGTTATTAACTTAGACTTTCACAGTTTTGTCTTCGAAACAGTGTCTCAATAAGTTGAGGAAAAAATGTTCTTATAGACGACCATTGGTTTTGACTTCTAATCAATATAGGAATGTGGCATTATGATACATGGTCTGTAAAATTGACGTCTCGTGTAGAAACTCAAGTAAAAAATTGTACTCATAAACCCTTTAACATTGACTGAGGTTTATTGTAGTGTTATGATTTCATTCAAGTAAACATTTTCCTCCCATAAACTATTAAAACGTCTTTTTAAAGGTAAAATCATGCGAGTCAATAATGGGTCTAAAATGAGCATTATCTCAATAGGGTGGCCAAATTAACAATTGTGTGGGACAATAATGTAACTGTATTATGATCGACACGTATTTTTAGTCATTAATCTTAGTAAAATCATATCCCTTATTATGCACTATGTATCATTGAAATAAGAATGGGGTGGTCATTTTTACATACTATGAATCCTATAATATTGGGTAGGGGTGCACACGGTTCAATTCGATTTTGTGAACAAACCGTCAACCGAACCAAATGGTTCAGTTTTACTCTCTAGTCATTTGTAGTCAAACCACTGGTTTTAAATTTGGTTCGGTTCGGTTGATTTATAATTCAGTTTAGTTCGGTCGGTTTAATCGGTTTAAAATATAAGTGAAATCAAAGTTGATAAATGGCTTAGTTGGTTTGTTTTAGGTTTGGTTTGGTCGGTTTGAAATAGATATATACGTAAAAACCAACATAGTAGTATAAAAAATGTTAAGTTTGGTTCGGTTCAATTCGGTTTGATTTTGAACAGATAAAACCACAACCAAATCGAACCTTTCGGTTTTGACAATTTCTCATATACATCCACTCAGCTGGCTTCTATTTTATTGTCAGTTCGGTTTAAAACTGTTCGATTTGGTCGATTTTTTGTTCAATCCTAATATTGGGGGAAAAGAAAAGGAAGAATCCATAGTATAATCCCCGGGGTGGGAGGACATGTTGGTCATAAAGGAAAAGTCCAGGGATATACAATAGAAGGAAGATTCGGATTGAAGCCACGTGTCAGAACAAGTGTGGAGAATGGAAAGTGGGGAAAAGTTGTTTAAGGTTACCAAATAAGGAAATCGGAGAGCGTGCAGGCGAGATGGGTGTTGATGTTGCCAAGGCACCTGATGCTCCTTTTTTGGCTTGGCAATGGTGGTGGTGGTGGTGCTAAACTTATCCTCTGCGTTCTCCTGTTCTCTTGTTTGGTCCTGACACAACGAGTTCCAAGTTGGGCACTGTCGCCCATCAGCACATCTGAAACCCACCTTAACATTTTTGGTTAATATTTTTTAGTCCTCATTGATTGCATAATTCACCTTTTGAATCCCATAAATATTTAATTATTATTTTCATGTCATTCACTCATAAATCCTAAAGATACCCGTAAATATTTAATTATTATTTTCATGTCATTCACTTCATAAATCCTAAAGCATACCCACTAAAGAAAAAGAATTCATGGAGGACTCCTTTTCAGAAAAGAACGAATAAAACACAATTTTAATTACAATTTAATCTTAATTAAATAATACTAACAGGTGCAAGTAAGTACCTGTAGGTTAGGTTCTAAACTTAAATATTATAAGCAATAATTGTAAAAAAAATTATACCAATAGTTTTTTTTTATAAATATTATACCAATAGATTGAAGAAGGTGACAATTTATATTTACGTTTCATTTTATTTATATATTTGACATGATTGAAGGTAATATAAAAACAGTAAAAATAAAAATCATATTAAGTGTGTCATATTGTTCTTATCAACAAAAAGTGTGTCATATTGTAATTGTACACTTAATAATTTTGTTAGATACTATCAATTTTTATAGGCTTTCAGCTTGGTAGTATTGAAATCTTCTCCAATTCTAAGAGTCAAAGATTCAATTGCTTTCCATGTGAAAAAAAAAACCCTTATCAATAATATAAATCACAACTATAACATTTGTTATGAACAAAATAATTGTTTGTTTTCGATAGGTTGACAATAATAAATTATACATTTAATAAATAAATAAGTTATATAACAAAAAAAAGCATAGAAATTTTTCTGAACAAAATAAGTGTGGATTTTTGATAGATTGAGAATGGTATAGTTGCATTTTGATTAAAAAAAATAACGATAGACCATATAAATAGTAAATTTGATAAAACAAAATAGTTAATTTTATAAGGAAAAAGTAGAAAGAGCATTATATTTTTTAGAATTACATAATATAGATTATAGTTGGCGAACATATGTAAAATCTTAAATTAAAAATGCTTATGAACAAATTTCTTAGTGAACATGGCTATTTGTTGGTTTTTGGACTTTGTTAATGAAATTAATTAGCTGTATTGTACCTACCGCAGTGTAAGGAAGAGAGCTGCATTTGGAATTTTAAATTGTGTATGCTTCTTAAAATAATCAAAATTACATGTAGCACATGGTCATGGCATATCAACATCAATTTTTTTTTTCTCCCCTAAGGCCCTAACCTAGGAGTAAATTAATTCCAAACATACTATTTAATGATGTATACCCTTAATTCATGGTTTCAAAGGTATTACATTTTTTAAATCTCAAAAGAAAAATAATCAGCAATTAATTATAACCAATGTGCTGCCAACTCTCTCCAGACCTAACAATCCATAAAATAATACACCATAATATGTTTATATTATCATGTAAAAATTAATAAAATATTCTCATTATATGACTTGCAATTTAGCAAGTATTTAATTTTTCTACTTATCAAAAGAGTATTTAATTTTTCTAATTCATGGTTTTGACTGCGTATTGAATTTTTACTGCGAGTTAAAGAAACATGGTCATATTGATCAATTAAGGCATGCCTGAGGACTGGCCAGAAGAATCATGCATATGATTACATGTGCTTAATCTAGTATCAATTATAATTTGTGTATGCATTATTACTACATTTTATATGTAAAATATGACCTTAAAAATATTGGTATAATCAACAAATTGTCGAATCAATAATAAGTGACCACTTTTACAAAAGAAAATAAACAAATCCAAGTGTTTTTTAATATTCAAGTTACTGAAATTGTTATATACATGGAGGATCATATAATTATATAAGACTGTACTTTCGAGACCTGAACTGATTTTACAGATGCCAAAAACAGAAATAAAGAACAGATCGAAGAATCATTCTGAAAGCTATTGGGTGCAGCTACTGTACAAGCCATATCCATCATTATTCTTAATTAAGCTACTTATAAATTATAGTATATTGATGACCCTGCGAGAATAAAAGTCTCAACTATATGTCACCCTTCCATGGCATCGATCAAAGGATTTTTAGGTTATAATTTCGTTAATAATAAAAAGAATTGCAGGGCGTGGTCCTATTTTAGGCGGATTCAAGTGGCGAAATGATTGTTTGATAATGAATACATTTAAATGGTCACCATCTACTTTCCAAGCACTTAACTTACCCATTTATAATGTCTATGACTCTTTTTTTTTTTCAAAGACTAAGTCACTTTTTAGTAAGCGTTTTCTCTGATATTTGAATTCTTATATATTTATTTAAAAATTTGTATAGAACTAATATACTAACTGTTGAACCGATAATTTATTGATTGACTCTTTTTTTTTAAAAAAATATTAAGACCCTCAATCCGATATATATGTACTAGACCAATTAATAATTGTTTTTATTATTTATTTTTACTATGAATCTAACTTTAATTATATATCACATCCCTAAATTTATTACTTAGATCAATTAGTAATTGGTATCGAGGCGTTCAATTCAATAGTTTTATTTAATATACCTTAAAACATCAAAATATCAAAATGGCAAAAGCAATTTAAAACTTTTTCGTTCACGGGATTCAAATAAGTACTCCCTTCATCCTAAATTTTTAATTCAGTTTTCTTTTTTATTCGTTCTAAAATATAAGTTACTTTCTATATTTGAATATTGCTTTTAGAGTGAAATATTCACATTACCCTTAATAATTACATTGATTTTTTATTCACCTTTTGACCTTTAAGTGTATAACAATAGAATGCATTAACGCTAAAAAACCTGAGAATTGATCAGTTTTTATGGGAGCAAAATAAAATTACTTACCAAGAGTGGAGCTTGCTTCGATTGTGAAACGGTAGCACGTGCAATTCTCCAAAGGCATGGGAGCCTGATCATAGTTGTGGATATCGGATTGAATAGTGCGCACGTCAAGGTAAATCTTCCTTAGCCAATCGAGGTTCCTTTCTTGCTTTAGGTCGAGTCTCGTACTGTGCAAGCCACTTTGACCACCATATATGAAAGTTACCGACTTTATACTTGCCCTGGTCATAGATCCCTCTTTTGCTTCAGCTAATTACAAAGGGACCTTTTTCGTAATTTTTGGTTGTAACTGTAAGATGGTAAATATGGAGATTGGAAATGCAACTGCAACCTTAGATTAATTCGGATCTGGAAATATTATTTTACTAAAAAAGATACTCTTGAGAATGGAATAGTTGAACACTTTAACTTACTTGAAAATGGAATAGTTGAATGCATGGTTTAGGTTTAGTGCTGGTGGTTGCCTGTGCTTGAGTTCAAGTTCGGATTGGCCATGCCCACGTGAATAAAACTGAGGCGACCAATGAGGTTCAATGGAATTGGAAATAAAAATAATTGGACTTTTTGAGACGAACAAGGCGATGATGAAGGGGCACTGAATAAAATAACAAGTTCTATGCTTCCAGCCAAAAAAGCACGGGACAAGTGTCAATCATCAACCGAATGATATTAGTGCGTATTCCCAAAAAACAACTATACTAATAAAGTCTATCCTGTCATAAGCATTCCAATAGTCTCTTTTTTGTATTGATTCTTCATAATATTATATTTAATTTAATTTTTTAAATTTATTTTAAAATTTAAATTTAATTTATTTTTTATGTTATTAAATAATATTTAATTATTAAATTAAAGAATAGAAGAAATAAGTAAATATTAACAGTATATGAATATAGTGTCAATATTCTAATTTTTTCTCTATTTTTTGAATTTAGTAAAAAATTATTATTTAATAAGTTGAAAAGTGGAATATTTCATAAATTTTTAGACTAATTAAAATATAAAATAGATGAACAAATATTATTTTGAGGAAGTTGATAAAGAGATTATTGGGGATGCTTTTATAGTACTACTTCGATTACTTTAATCTTTTTGGCAATGACTTCAATTAGTTTAATAAGTCTTATGTAATCTTTTGATGATTCTGTTTATGGGTTTTAACGTCGTGGGATAACTAAAATTAGCTTTTCTATCAGCTAAGAGAAAAAAAAAAAAAAAGAGATTTGGGCATGATCCTAAAGGAGAACGTGATTTGCCATGTCTCCACTAAACCAGTGCTTTTTGTTGCTTAGGCCTAACATACACTTGATTAATGACCATTTCGCCAATGAATTGTGCCGATTGTGCATGGATGGAGTATTTATCATATCATCAAGATTATGAATGTATTTCCAATATAGAATTCTTATGTGACCACTAAATTCTATGACATAAATACATTTTTTTTTATTTGGGATTAAACCCAAAATATTACTAATAGCTGAAAAGATTACAGGATATAAGTTCATTTAAACTAAAAAATTTACCCTTTCAAGAAAAAAAATCAAATTAATACAAACAAGACCACACTAGACCTTTTAGGAATTAAAATTGTAAATTAAGTTTGACAAAATGAAGCGACCAAAACGTAATATAATTTTGTTACTGGGTCAACTTGTTCATATTTACAACTCTCTATATAAAAATTGTTTTGGGATCTAAATCCGAAATTAGAGGTCAGACGTTGACGATTTGAACTTGCTTTGTCATTTTGATTTGCATTTTTTTGACTTAAACTTGAATTAATAATACTTTGCTTTAGCTCTAGTTTGCATGTTCTATAGCTCCAAAAACCAAACAAAGCATATAGTAACAGCTTGCTTTATGATTGCGGGGTGACGGGCATGCCTTCCATTTTTTCATGATTTTTTAATTATATGGTATAAATGTTTAAGAAAAAAAATAAAAAGACTGTTGATTCCATAATTAGTATGCTGAATTAGATTAAAATTTATTTCAGCTTAAATTATTGTTTTTTCTAAAAAATAATTATTTACCTGATTGCAATTAATTAACTAATGAGCAATTTGAAATAACATGTAGTATGTGTAAATCGAAATATTAAAAGTGGTCAACTACATACGTTTAGCTCGGAATTCACTCATGAATCATGATGAAGAGTAAAAAGAAAACGAAAAAACAAAACATGTTCAGTTTCTGTAATTGCATTTCGCTATATTTTAGAAAGGGTCTTTCTATCACATGATTCATACTGCCACATATATAATTTAAATTTAATTTATAAGTCAATCTTCAATCCTTTTTTTGTGGTTTATAGTCAGAGGGAAATTATTTAGTTTATAGTCAGAGGGAAATTATTTACTTTTTTCCCTCTATAATTGGAACTTAGCCACACACAAACGACATAGTGTACGGGACTTTTTTTTTGGGTGTGTGCGAACCTGTTTTTATTAATAAATTTCCGTCGCTAAGTCATAAATTAATATGGGATTAAAACAAAAACAAAGAAACCTGACAATAGAGACGACCTCGGCAACGAATTTCTTAGGTAGGACGAGATATATTTGACTTCCCCAAATGACTAACAAAACAATGCATGAAATATCACCGGTTGTTAGACCAAGTGGTAAAACATACTTATCTTATGTGAGTCAAGTTATGATGAATGTAATAAACTAGTTTCAAAAATAACGAATTATTTTAGGTTAGTATGGTGAGTGTCTTTTATACGATGACTTAACCTTGATCTTTTAATGAGTTGAAATTTTTAGGCCTTGTATTTTTTTTGTTTAATTAAAGTTACAAAAAAATTGTCATTTTAGACTAATTCAAATAGTTGTCTATATAAGTTGTAAAATCTGAAGTTATAGATGAAATTGTACTAAAAAAGTTCATGGAAATGATCAAGTCATACTTCAAATTAACGAAATTAATTTTGTGAGCCTTCTAAACTAAGAATTATCTTCATGTGAACGAAAACAAAAGAGATTTGATGCAATCATTTCCTGAAACGTAGGTGCATGGAATTTTTCAACTTGCAATGTTCTTGTCGTAATAAAATTAAACGAAGATTACATTTAAAAAATAAAATGAGAGAGCTACACAAACTAATTATAACCTTCTCATGAACTTCAAACTCTCCTCTCACATAAATCATCGATAAAATAAAAGCCCCATTCACCATCGCAGACAACAATTTCCTTTCAAATGTCAACTCTCAAGCATTAACTGCTAAAAAGTGAAGTGCATTCTTTATTATTTCCAATAATTAAGTATACGACATATAGAAAAAAAAGGGATTTTTACATAATAACGTACCACAAAAATTGATATTATTGGTTCACTTCACTAATTTTGAATATTGGGGCAAGTTTTCCAAATTAGACCCGTGTCAAAAAAAATTCGAAATTATAGCTTCACAGATTTGTCTAAAACTTGTTTAGCTTTTTTCTGAAGTCTGTTTATATTTCAGAATTTATCTGAAACTTATTTAAATTTTGTCTAAAGTCTGTTTATATTTTAAGATTTATTTATATATTGTTTATATGTTATTTACATATTACTATCTATTGTATTTATGTTGTCTCTATGTTGTATATATATTGTTTATATGTTATCTATATATTATATTTATATTGTATATATGTTGTATGTATGATGTATGTATATAAGTTGTATATATGTTGTATGTTTGTGAATTTGAGAATTCATATTTGTAAATTTGAAAAAATTGAATAGAAAATTTGTAATATGCAAAAGCTTCTAGTCTAGAATAAATATTGTAATCTATAGCACTGTTCTCGTAAATGCTTGCAAATTTTGTGGGTGGCTAAACCCGAATCGAAATCGGGCCTTTAACATCCACATTGGATTCTTAAAATTCAGAACGTGAAACCCGGGGGTCAACCCAATAATAAGCTGATTATGCAAATTGCAAAGGCCCAAACAATAACAAAAGGCGCGTGTCAACACGCGCAAAGTGGGTAAAAATCAAAGATGTGGACTGAAGGGTCCCAAGTCTTTACATCCAACAAGGTTTGTTCAACCAAAGTAATCTGTTAACAACGTTGTACAAGCACCAAATTACTTCCATTATACAAATCCAACAAACCAGAGCACTTCATCACACTGACTCCAATTTCAACTCACACGGACACCCCTCCCCCTTCTTAGGTAACTATAAATACCTGAATTTATTCTCTCTTTTTTTATTTAATTAGTTTTTTTTCCTTTCCACCTGATTCAATTTTGATCTTGATTTCTCCAAGTTCTGACCCCTGAAACGGTGTCGTTTCCTATCCCGACATGGCTACCGCATCGGAGGAGACCACTAGCTTGTGCGGTCACTGGTAATTTTTTTGATCACGCTTCTTTCTCGTTGAATTTAGCCTATCCATTGGTTTTTAGGTGTTGATTGTTGACTTTGTTTCTGTTTGGCTTCGGTGAGAAGCTGAATTTTTGTAGCTCTTTTTTTATTAATTGGTGGTTTTTTGTTTCTGATGAAATTGTTATCTTGATTGTGTATCAATTTGATGTCGGCAGTGCTATCATAGTTTTTCTAAAATTCCGATGTCTCCGAGGCATCCTATGATCTTCTGTCTTTGTTTCTGGTGTCGCCTTCGAATGTTTTTGAGGCCTTTAGGGTTTTGGAATTGTAATTTGTGAACTGTGATGTGGTATGGTTGGTGATTAATTTCGTTGATTTAGTCGGTTCGACTATGTTGACGTTTTTTTTTGTTTTCTTTTTATGTGATCACAGTGACAGACCTATCCCTGCCTCGAATATTGATTTGCATTTTGCACATTGTTCACGAAATCTTGAAAAGTGTAAAATTTGCGGTGATATGGTTCCGAAAAGACATGCTGAGGAGCATT
>CAODLS010933756.1:0-22232 GCA_948243855.1 Flueggea neowawraea | reverse complement strand
TGCCTCAAGGTGTGGAATTGTTGTCTAATCTCAGATATCTCAATCTTTGTTGTAGTGGAATATATGGGTTACGAGCTGGAATTTTAACAAGACTCCTCCATCTTGAGTATCTTGCATTCAACCGGCCATCAATGACTATGTCGGCCAAGGAAGTAGCTGACTTGCCCAAGCTGGAATTTTTAATTTGGTGCTTCAATGATGTTGGGGAGTTGTACGCTTATCTCCATGAGAGCCAGAGGCGTTCGCTCATCAAGTACTTCCTTTATGTGGGGCAATATGACGTTATATTTTCCAACGGAATTGAGGAAGAACCTAGTGGTAGAGAGTTGTTTTTGTGTAAACAGCATAAGCAGAACATTACTTATCCAAAATGGCATACAGAGACTGACTCTTAGAATGGTGTCTATTGACAGAGCGAGTGGTTTATGCCTAATAAATGCAGTTGGAGTAAATTCCTCTGAAATTGAACTCAAGTCATTGGCCATTCAATTTGTTGATGACATAGAATACTTGTTTAATGTGTGGTCATCCCCTTCAATATTAGGAAGTCTTGTGCGTATGGAGTTAGGTCATTTGGATCAGTTGCTTGATCTGTTTGGTAGAGAAAGAGATAATAGAGTACCACCACCCAAAATAATACCTGATGCTGCCACTTTTTCCAATCTTAGAACCTTCACGATGGAAAGTTGTGCAACTATGAAGAAGCTGTTTCCTTCTGGCTTGGTCGCAAACCTCAAAAACCTAGTAGAGATGGCTGTATCGGAATGTTCAGAGATGGAAGAGATTATTGCAGTACCAGAACAAGAAACAAGCGATAGTGTCAGCCATTGAAATTTCAACCAGACTCTTCAACTCAGTCTCCCAAAGTTGAAGTATTTGTCTTTGGAGAAATTACAAAATTGAATAGTATTGGCAGTGCACAAATGAAGTACTATTCTCTCGAATATGTTACAATATCCAATTGTGAGAAGATAGAGCATATACCAGTGTCTTTTCCCCTACCATCACTAAAAATACTTGAAGTCCTCCCAGAAAGTTGGTGGAAGTCGGTGCATTGGAGCGTTCCTGACCAAAAAGATGCACTCCGACCTAGATTCATAAGATGGTAAAAAAAATGGTAAGTCTTCAATTAATCTCCTTTTCTTTTGTTTACTCTTCAATTGCCCCTGGTTATATGATAGATTCTCTGCATATTCCTGCTATTTGCTGACTTCTTCTATTTTTTAGTGAAACCTTTGTTCTATAAGATGAATCAAGGTAAATACCGAGTCAATCACTTGTTTTTTACTTAACTTGTTGATTTTATTTCAGGATTGATAATTTCGATCATCTGTTTGTTTTTGCTATGTTTGTTTTTCTGTAGGACATGCATTTGTTGACTCGGAATCAAATTCAGAGTGGACAAGAGTTCTTCCCTTTGCAGTCTCTGGTTTTTGTATACATATGCATCCAGAAGAGTTCCCGGCAATTGAACTTTGAACTTGTCTTATTTCAGTTGTACTTCGTAGACCAAGCATTGTTGATCTTCTCATGCTCCATGAACAGAACTTACTAGCAGGCTTTTGTTGGGTTTTAGTGTTTCATAATTTATGTTTCAGAATCTTTTTGATATGTTCAGTATATGTAATTATTAGGATGATTTTGGAAGGGATTGATGAATGATGACAGTGATGTCTTGATGGACTATTATCGGTTAGCTTATGAGTACAAGCAAAGCATCTTTCTCTCACTTAAATCTCGGACACCAAAGCACCTTGTAGATTTGGTATTTTTGACTTGTAGCAAATCAATTACACAATAGCGGTGTTTAGCTGTGGTAGATTGGTAGCATTAGTTTGCGAGAGTAGTAAAGTGTTTCATCATCAATCAGATAAAATTTACCTGTCCTTGAGCATTTTTTTTCAGGATCAGAATCATCCTTGCTCCCTGCAATTGGCTAATCTTTCTCCAGTTCTAATTCCTTAAGTTAAACTTCCCCAAGCCCTTGCCCCATTCTATCTTCTTCTCCTTGGACTTATCTTCTGTTACAATTAGCATTTTGTTTTCCCACTTTTGTATTCTTCTATCTTCTGGTTTTTGGGTAGCACCAAAATCTCTCTGACTTTTATTAATTCTCGATCTCTTAGGATTACAATGAGTTCCCAATCTCTATTTATAACAGTGGTAAGACAAAACCTTTCAGAATACTAATTTAACAATAACAAAGATTAAAAAAATAACAATAACAATTTTTTAATTGTAGAGCAAGCCATCGTTGTTCTTATGTTCCATGAACAGAATTTGTAGGGAGCGTTTTGTTCATGCTAGTAATTTATCGGTTATGAGTAATGGTGAAGCATTTCTCAGGTCTCACTGACCAAAACTTCGGAACAAAACTAAGTGGTTTCAATGTCAATTTGTTATTTGCTTAGTTGTTTCATAGTTACCAATCTTCTTTGGTTGCTTATAGAAATGAATGCAGATCCTACCCTTTCGTTTCTACAGTTCGTTGTTTTACATTGCAAGGCCACTTAATAGCAGTTTTTTGAAAACTTAGTGATATAAACAATGATTTTTTTGGAGAACGAAATAGTAATTGTCCTCCACAATTTCTTGCAATTAGGGGTGGGCACCAGGCTGGCCCACCCCTAAAATCTTCAGCCCGACTTACCTGATTAAAGGTCTAGCCAAGATCTGGCCGGGCCGCTACGGGCCACACTTTTATTTTTTTAATTGAAAACATCCAATACATATTAAATACAATATTAACACTTTTACCAATATTTTTTTAGCAAAAATATAATAAAAACATCTAATAAATATTAAATTCTCCATACAATACATATTAAATACAATAAAAACATCCAAAATATTAAATACAATAAAAACAACCAAAATAAATTCTACATACAATACATATTAAATAGAATAAAACATCCAATACATATTAAATACAATAAAAATAATCAAAATAAACTAATCATTCTCTGAATTTGAACTCGAATCAGGACCATTTTTATTTTCACCATTTCCTACCCATTAAATTAGTAACAAATGTAATTAATAATACGAATAAATAAGTTTGCAATTATTTAAAAAAATTTAAAATAATTTTCAGGCCAAGCCGGACCAATTTTAGGCAAGTGTTGGCCCACCCCGAAAATTAATGCTGGCCTATTTTTTGAGCTTGGTCCAACCCTACGGACTATAAAATTCAACCCAAGCCCTTATTTTTCAAAGGTAAGGGCGAGCTAAAATGCCCACCCCTACTTGCAATGCTCACTGAATACTTTATGTATTGTTCGTTCTTTTCGCTGTCTTTTTGGCAATCTTAGCAAAATAGTTTTTTTTCTAAAAATTTACTCACAAAAAAAAAGTAGAAAAAATGTAAAAAAAGGGAACTTGACTTTCAGTGTAAACGGCGCCGTTTAGGGTACTTGCATGCGTCAAACCAGATGAGAACTGGGATTGTCCCGGTCAAACAAAACTCTATTATATTCATCGCTTCAGACTCCGGTTACCGCCATACAGAAATGGCTAACGCTGTTAAAATCAACGAATCCCTCATCCAAAAACACCCAAGTCCTGACCGTCGGAATACCAAAATTGGAGGTATCTTGACGAACATAGCCAAATTCGCCGTAGATTCCACCGTCAACGACTCCATCAAAGGCGTAACAGGTAGCTCCCTTTCTCTCACTTACTCTCTAGAAGAAACATTGTAATTACTTATACAAGTTTATGAATTCACTTTGAAGTATGTTTAAAGATGAAGAATTATAAGCGAGGAGTCTCAGTTTAAAAATTCGCTCATTTGAACTGTCAATTGTTCGCGGATTGACAAATTGCAAGAGGAAAAAGATTTGAATGTCCATATTACAATTTACTAGCAGCGAATCTTGATTTTTGCCCTTCTTGGATTAAAATATCAATTGATTTGTTTTAGAGTTTGAAACTGCGTTAGTTGTATTAAAAGTTCGAAATTTTTTTTGGCCTGAATCACGAGGTGTCTCCATGTTCGATTTACTACCTGAATAACTTTTGTTCTGTTCGGTGGACATGAGAGTTGGCCCGAGGGAATTTTGGGTTTCAGGTGCTTATTGTCATTTGAGCTACATGTTGAGTTAAACCTTGATTATTTTACGAGATTTTTGCTGGTAAATTTGATTCTTGCTTTCCACAACAATTTCTAGAGGATTTTGCAGATTTTATATATATGTGCTGCCAATTCTTGATGAGGAAATATAATATAGTCAAGTAAATTGCCCTCAACTTTGGAAGATAACTTGGCTCTACTCCAACAAAAATCATGTTTTGGCGCTTAATAAGAAACAGGATAACTGGATCTGGAATTAATGTTACTGCACCACCCATCTCAAAATGATGTATGAGTGCTGGAAACAGCCTTTGATAAATCTAGTTCACTTGGATGTTTGACAATTTATTTTTGGACTTGATACGTGATAATTTCTGTAGTTATGCCATTGCAAGACCAGCTTACCTGGAACCTGCACAAGGTTCATGTGGCAGTTCGGATCAGCATTGCTTTTCTTTATTTATGCAAAAATCTGCCGTTGCTGTTTTGTGTAACTTATTTGCCGTGGAACTTATCAATAGGGTCCATATATGCACACAACTTTCTATGTTTCTTTTTATGTTTTCATTCATCTAAAAGTTTAGCTTTATTTCTAATATTGTAGGTCTAACGAAACTCTATAAGATTGTTCAAGAGAGATTGGCAGATGCACCGAACCCACTTTCATTGAATTTATTGAAGAAACCTGAAGATCTTGAACCGGTGAAGAAGATGGAACTGAGAATGGAAGAAATGCAGGAAGAGATGTCCAAGCTAAAGCAGTTAAATACAGCATCACAAAAACTTGATGAAGCAGAGCCTGGGAAGAAGAAACCAAACGAAGGCTACAGTACATCAGATCTTCCAAACACACATAAGAAAAGAATATTTATTCGCTCACGGTTGTAATTCAGGGATCTATGTTGCCAAGGTTAGAATTGAGAGATGGAATAAGAAAGATGAAATTGTATTCTGTCATAATGCTACTCAAAGTAATGCTGTGAATGTATGTTGCTTACTTGCTGTAGTGCTGAATATAAAGCTGTAAAATGTCACTCTTCCATTGTTATTTCTTCTTTGGATTTTCTTTTTTGTGGTATAGAATTTTGTTTTAATGGCTTCACATTGGAAAGAGTGTGATTACGGTCTTATCTTCCAGCAATGTCCAGTTTGAACTGGCGAGATATGCTTAGCAAAGAGCAAGTAATGAGGGATTTGTGTTTGCATACAAGTCAATATAGAAACAAAGCTTTCCTAGTGCTAGTCATGATCAATGTCTAATCCCTTTAAATAATTTAACCACTCATATTTACAGACCAACTAAATTTTTGTCATAATTAGGTCATACCCTACAAAAATTTTGTAAAATTTGATCTGTATGGACTGGGTATGTCTATTACAGATGCATTTTATAGTATTTTTGTCCGTGCGGTTGTAATTGTCAGATTCAGGGATATAATTTTTAAATTCACGGACTGTTGTTTATATTTATTTATAATTGTTTGTATTTGCTTATATGTGTTTATATTTGTTTATCTGTTATTTTATATATGTTTACATATAAAAATATAAAAACTATAAATAAATATAAATAACGTATAAACAATATTCAAAGTACAACGTAAAAATATAATTTTTAAAAATTGGGTAATTTTCAAAAATTGGTTTGGGAGCGCATGTAATTTTTAAAAATTTGTTAAAATATAAAAAATTGGCAGCGTAAATTTAAAAATTATAATTTTAATGAGAATATATGTGTAGTTGGCCCTATTTTTTATACATTGGATTTTATTGCATTGCTTCAATTTTCAAACCGGACACTGAAAATCGAGGCTTGGAATTAACTCTTGAATGACAACTTTGAATCCATTGATAAAGATAAAATATCAAAATACTATCGTTTAGGGGCTGAGTTTGATCATAAATTAAGGCCAATAAACAGTTTTTGTTTTTTTTTTTTCCATTTCGTCATAAAATTTATTTATTTTTTAAATAATATTCGTCAAAACGGTGTCGTTTAGGGACTCAATCAGGACAATCCAGTCATTGCAACATAAAACCTCTCCGGCCCTCCTCACTTCTCTTTAGTTTCGACTTGTTTCTCTCGTTGCTTCCACATTTCTTCTTCACACACACTGCCTTTCGGCTAAAACCATGGCAGCGTGGATGGCGGCTCGTCAAGCCGCAAATATGGCTCGGCTCTCTTCAACAAAAGTGGCTTCAGCTCCACGAGCCGCTTCCTTCATCCAGCGGCGTGGCCTCGCCGGCGGCGGCGGTAAAGTTCTCCTTCTACATCATCCACCATTTTTAGATCCACAGGCATAATATGGTTTTGTGAATCTAAGAGAACCTAAAATCAATAAATAATTTATGGGTTATTATTGTAGCAGTGAAAAAGTTCGGCCTTTTATTTTGTTAGAGTTAATTTATTTTTGTGGTATATTTGATTTGAATTTTTTTCTTGTTGCAGATCATCACGGACCTCCAAAAGTGGATTTCTGGAAGGATCCTTTGAGCCCATCTAAATGGAAAGAGGAGCATGTGAGTTGTTTATTGTTATTAGTGCAAAAAGGGTTTTGCTCTTATTTTTTTTACCTCTCCTTATTTTGCGTGTTGTTATCTGGGTAGTTAATCGAACGGATTGTTTAGATTTTTGGCCGCATTTTTTCTTTTGTGTTTAAAAGATTGATACTGTTTGTTATTGCAATAGCAGAGTAGGTTGTTGGTAGTCTTTTTGCTAGTTTGTGAAGGTTAATAGTTTAATGTAAAGTGAAATAGATGCTTGGTTGCTTTAACATAGTCGAGAACCTTGTTACATTTGTTGTTGAGTAATGAACTTGCTAAAAATTAGTTAAGTTTTTACTTTGTTTAGGAAAAGAAATGTGGGATATGCACACATTTGTTACTGAATGAACCCTCTTGACTATCTTATGGAAAATTAACTTGGGCCTTGTTTATACATGCATTCTTTTTGTGGCAAATGATGTTGCAAATTATACATTTACTATAGCTACATTTTTGCCTATATCTTGAGAGTGTAATCAAATGAGATATTGTATTAAACTTGAAATGGGTTGCATATTTTTGGCATGAGAGTAGCTGTTTTTGTCTAAAGATTGCATTCTTCCATGCCATGTGTAAATATTTTCTTTTTTCTTTCAAATGCTTGGAGCGACTCTTTATTTTTTCTGTGAAATGATATGCTTTAAATTGGGAGTTTCTTTTTCACACCTCTGATATCTCTCTCTCCGGCTGATGCAGTTTGTGATCGTCTCTTTGACTGGCTGGGGACTGCTGATCTTTGGAGGTTACAAGTTCTTCACTAGAGGCAAGAAAGACAAGAAGGAAGAGGTATGTTAATTCACCTTTAATGACCAACAAACTTATAATTTTAAGGCGCTACATAGCTCGCACCTGTGTTTCCAATTTAACTGGAATTGCTAGGAAAACGTTTCTTTCTGTTTATTACTGTTAAATGTTTGAAAGCCAAATATCTCCCCCTCGACTTGTGAACTAAATGATGAGTGAATAATAGAAGTGATTATTGTTTAAGTTTGAGATTATTAACTCATTTCATATGTTCTATACTGCAGAAAGTTGGAGAAAAAGCACTCTAGGATTGGAGATGTCAGAGAACATTTTGAAGTTAATCTGGAGCAAGGATGTTTTCCTTATTTTGAGACAATCCAGTTTTGGATAGTTTTAGTTGTACATGACTTCCAAATAATTGATAAATATCGGCTTTTCCATGTTTGCTCTACTGGTGTTTTAATGTACCTGAATTCCATCCGTCATTTTTCAATAATTAATGGGCCAATATACTGGTAAGACTTACCGAGCCACAACAGTTATAAAGTTGTTTAGTTTCAGGTGAAATTAAGCTATTGTAAGTTGGAGAGTTCGTGCAGGTTTACCTTCTCTCTTCATTTACTTCAAATTAATGTATCCTTAATCTTGACCCTGCAATTTGTGTCGTTTGATTTGATTTCTACTTTTGCCATTTGATGATCATCATTTTAAGTCCTACATTTAGTTTTTATGGCAATACGGTCCAAATAATGCCTATTTTTTTTTGCTGTTTTGAGTTCCTTCTTTACACATGCTTTCCTTTGTAGTTTGTACACTTCCACCATGCAGTGATTGAGAGAACTGATTCTCTTTCATTTCAGGAAATCAATTTTACTAATCATAAGCTTCTTTGTTTTTATTTTCCCTTCTTTTTGGGATAAGTCATTTTATTTGTTTTTACTGATTCGTGACAATTTAGTATTTTAAGTCATTACGCTTGTGACTATTTAGTATTGGATACAAGCCCATTGGTATAAGCTACTTTGACAAAGAATGAGTTTTACAGATAAAAAAAAAAAAGAAAAATAGAAAATGAAGACACCATTTTTTTTGCAAAAATATATGCTCTCTTTTTTTTTCCAGGCATTCTTCACATTCTTCGGCGGTCAAGCTGAGAAAACGCAAATTGCATTCCTAACACGGCAACCACCTACAATGTGCGAAGACAATTTCTAAGATAACTTCATTAAATATCAAAATAAAACAAGATTTGCTTTAATAATTGGCTTTTATTTTGATTCAACCAGTGCTACAAGTGCTAAAATACAGGTCACTGACCAAAGTAAATAAATTAGAAAAACAATGCCATTCATGCATAAACTATACAAATCTAAGGTATAAGAATTCATCGTCAATCTGCATCGAACTTCTTCCAGATGAAGAACTCTACTAATGTTGGAGTAACCAAAGTTTGCGTAACATATGACCTCAATCAGCTGCATTTTCAACCGACGGGCGACGGATGATCTCGAAAGATGGTAATAGTCGTGGAAGATGTATACCAACATGCAATGCCAAGATACACCTACATCTAATATTTCCTTATTGTCAGCAAACTGCTAGCTTATTGCTTTCATTTGAATTTACCTAACAAGACTGCATCTGTGGTTATTGCACAAATATTCATAGTGGCAAATGCATTTTTTACTCTCTGCAACTTATAACTGAAATTCGAGGTCACTCACTTCAAGCTAAGTATAATGGATATGAGGCTTCAGTCTGCATCTTTTACGTCTGCTTCCACATCGACAATTGCTGAGGAAGTTTCTCTTTCTGCATGAAAACCAACGAGTCAATTTCAATAAAAAGATGAAGGGTATTAGAAGACAATCTCAAATTTCGACAGGGTTGCTCACAAAGATGTAATTTAAGAAACGATTTTCACCATCACTAGATTAGATATCTCATAAGAATAAATACAACAAATTGAGGAAAGAAAGTAAAAGCGATGTAAGATTAACCTTTCTTAGGACTTTTCGAGAAATCACTGAATGGTCCTCTAGATGCTCTAGATTGGTTGGAGAACTTAATAGACTCTTTCACAAACTTGTCATCCACAACTATCATTCAAAGAAAACATCACAGTACAGTAAGAATGAAATCCTGGATGTTTACAAATCTTTACAAGAAAATCAAGTAGGAAAAATAATTACAATTACGACAAGAACATCATAATATAATATAATATAATATAATAAGAAGATGGAGACATGAATAAATCAAGGAACCAACATATATAATTGCAAGATATCCATGAAAGACCAAAAAGAACAAGAAATGCTGGTCAACGATTTCATGTTGCTCACCCAACAATAATGTTTTACATTTCATATGCATTCATGTTTAAGCATTGCACTTGAGAATAAGCAAATTTTGGGCCCCAAACACAAGAAAAATTAATATACTTACAAACTGGCCATATTTATTAACTTGCAGTTGCAGAACATGAAGAAAGGAAAATGCAGCATGTTTTCATATTTCAGTGATTCCGAACTGCATACAGTGCCAGAGTAACCGAAGGAATATCCGGATTCTAAGACTCTTATCAGAATTCTTGTTACTTTACCTGAGAAAGGTTGTGTACAAAAGGGGCAAAACTGCAACTCATCATTCAATGTAGATCTGCAAAAAATAACATGATTTATCTCAAACAACACCACCTCATTTCATTAGGTTTAATAACTACAAGAATGAAGCTTACTTGAAAATTTGAAATTCATTTCCGCAATTTGGGCACTGTAAAAAAACAGATTATTATCAAAATTACTAAAGCATAAGCAACATGAAACCGCGAACTGCTTTAATTTCAACAATGAAGTATATACTCCTCTCAAGCTCTACATGGCAGTATTTACAGAAAATTAAAATAAAAGATAATATAAGAGAACTGGCAAAATAGGGACTTAAGTCTAATAAAAGTATAGGAAAAGCAAACTACAAAGGATTCAGAAGCCCTACTGCGTCTTGAACTATATCTCGCCCTGCCCACCATAGAAAAGCTCCCAAGCCCACTATAGGTATGATCACTGCAAGAAGCTGCATGACGAAAACATCAATAAATTGGAACCCACAAAGCTTACAGAACTGTGATAACTATATGTAATGAAATAGTGATCAATTTCACCACAAAAAGACAAGAAATGTTAAACCACCAAATATTCAAGGGCTGTGTAACATCACCAGAGAATGTCAAAAACTGAACTGTGATAGCTAAAGGAGAGTTATATGCCTACGAAAGTTATTTTAGACATAGAAGCTGAAAACATACAGCAAGCGGAGCAAGCTAAAGCAGATTATGTTTGAAGATGGGCACTGATCATAGCATAGTAACTTCTGCATGATTCAAAATGCATGATAAACTAAGTTACCGTTTCTTCAGAATGAACAACCAACATTGGACCATACTGGATTTGTCAAATAAGCAGCAATCAAATTCTTTCTTCAATTAATAATCCACAATGAATCAAGAGGTTCGCTAAGTCTAGGAACAATGCAATTTGACAGTAAGATCATGTACCAATCATAGGCTCCTCTGCACAAATGCAGCATGCAAATACAAATACAAATAAACAACAGCAGCAATCATTTCAAAAGCTAAACAAAACAAGCACGTAAAAAAATAAAGCATACCCAAATAGAGATAAGAGTATCCAGAACCCAACCAATAGCATCCAAAACCCCACCAATCTGTCCAGTCACTGAAAGATAAGTCAAGCCAATAGCCAAAGCAATATTACCCAGAAGCCTAACAGTCCCACTATTATCTCTCCCTCCCCCACCACCACCATTAAACCCAAACCCCTGATTAAATCTCACCAGAACCACTCTCTGCTTCCTCCTCGACCCCTCCACTTTCACTAAAAACTCATCTTTATCTCTCCCCACTCTCATGGAACCCCAGTTCTGGCTGAAGGCCTGAACTTTGAACCTCTTTTGATTAAAAGAACCAATCTTTGAGCTCTGCTGGCTGTGACAAAAAATGGGTTTTCTTCGTATGTCATCATGGAGAGTGCTTAAAGGCAAGAATTTAAGTGAGACGAGTTGTAGGAGAGTTGTCATGGCAAGAAATGTAAACTTAAGAGCAATAGGGAGTCTAGCACACTGGTTTTGGATAGTGTTTAGAAGGTTTCATGGTCAAAGGGAACCAACAATAAGAGATTGCTGTCTTGAACTAGAGAGCAAGTTGCTAGTACACAAGAAAGACATCTGAGTTTAAACAGAATCTAGAACCAGATAGATATATCTACTTTGCTGTCTAATGAAAATTACAGTAGAAATTAATAAATTTTCGAAAACAAGTGGCTAGATTTTGATTCATGCTATGAGAGGTTGGCACGTTTTTAGAAATAAATAAATTTCTTTTAAATAAGGTTTATTATCAACTTGCGGGGATAGCTCAGTTGGGAGAGCGTCAGACTGAAGATCTGAAGGTCGCGTGTTCGATCCACGCTCACCGCATTATTTTTTTTTTCTATCGGTCCTCGTATTTTCCATTTACATGCCATTATACCCCTCAATGTCCTTCAAATTAAACCTCTCCTCCTCTGCTTTCATTTTCTTTCTCATCAAGCCCCTCAATAAGATAGACATTATCCCTCACTAGTGACGGATCTTTTCTCATCATGCCCGCCACATAGAATCTTCATAGCTATCTTATTTCCAACTATAAATTCCACTTCCCCTTTACCTTTCATTATTTTTTTCATCTCTAATCCCTAATGACATAATAAAATTTGATAGTTTTTATAATATGACGGACAGTCCACTCAAACTTTATGGGCAACAACCATAAAAAATTTCTTAGAATGATTGCCATCACAGTCCGGAGTTTCTGATTAATACAGAGGGAGAGCAGTGCATTAAGTAGACGCCTAGCAATAATGTCTCTACTAGACAATGCATTTGCATCAGAAAACCAATATCAAAGTCTTTGAAAACTCAATGCTAAGCTTATGAAAATGCTCATCTTCAATTATTCTGATTACATAATAATCAATAATTGAAAGACCGAACAACTGTGAAATGTTACTTCTGTTCTACATAGACATGAACCATGAACAACATAGGTTTTTTCTTTTCGTATGCCTAGGTTCTTGACTCCGCACGCATCTATTCTTGTGAATTGAATAAAGCTTCAAACTCAATAATGAACAGCCAGATGACAATGTATATCAAATTTCACACAAAATCTTTGAGAGACTAATGATCGCTGAACTGTACAGTTGAATAGAATCTTTTTTAGGACGTCCAAGTACAGTGACTAGTAATAGAGAGTAGAACTGCAATTTCCTCTTTGGGGGTCAAAAACCAATTCGGATCACACATATTTAAGAACCTCTCCCAGCACTAAACCCCATTGGGTCCAGTGTGTTCCACCCTGCATTGTAATATTCGATCGTAACTGGTGTCAGTGTTGTTTCTAGGAGATTATAGTTGTCATAAACTACTGAATTTCTTGAGCATCGGATATCCTTAATAGTTGCAATTACCTAAAAGGAAACAGGATGAAAATATCACAAACCTGGCAGTATACAGCAAATGGATCTCTAAGTGGCCCATCGCATGACAACTCACTTGTGCTTCCATCAATGAAGGTTCCATCAGCAAAGATTACCTGACAATTCAAAGCAATATTTACGATTAGGTTACAAAGCAAATTTTTGACGTATAGTAGTCATAAGTTCTCAGTCTGAATTAAGCTTCAACCATAATAAGTCGTTTATATGAGCATCTGTACGATGTTGCAACAATATGTTGACCAAGCAATTTTTGAAATATAATAAGAGAGTTTAAATCGTCATGTCAAAATGAATGCATGAGTTAACTTGGGAAACATTCTTAAATTCAATTAAAAATCACAATTTGTTAGACCTCTGATGCGTATCCTGGAGTTGAGCCACCAACTGGTTTAGTGAATGAACCTACAGGTGAGCTTCTTTGAACAGCCTCACAGAAAGCAAGAAGCCGTTCACGGTTCCCAAGCTGCACAGCCTGAAGACATTAAGAGAAAGAACAGCGTTTTCAGTAATTTCTCCTTCTGGGCTAATCAAAGCTACCTATTGATTTATGTTATGCTGTATAAGGTATTACTTCACTTAGATTGACGTCCTGAGTACACAGTTAAAGACTAGAATATACCTGAACAATATCATGACGGATAACACGAGGTAATGGCTGCACTTGATATCCTTTATAAGCCATGACTTCTGCAATCAGGAAGGTTCCCTGTTCACACAAGAAAAAATTAACCCCACTATCGATGGAAGTAAAGATGGTATTTGAACCACAAATGCAGAATCAGTACCTTAATTGCCTCGCCCACCATTTGGGGAGCAAGGAACAATCCCTGGAAATAGGCACGCATAATATCACCTGGAGTTGAGCCACAATCTATCCCAAGCCCAGGAGCAGAAAGACGAGCTGCTGCAGCTTCTACCCATTTTTTCTTCCCCGCAACATATCCACCACATGGTGCAATTGTTCCCCCTGGGTTTTTAATTAAACTGCCAGCAATCAAGTCTGCACCCTGCCCAAACATGATTGCAAAGAATAAGATGAAGAAAAATGTTATCTGCCATCAAGGGAAAAAGAAAAGAATGCAACATACCACCATTGGAGGCTCAATGCTTTCAACAAATTCACCATAGCAATTGTCAACCATCACCAAGCAGCTAGGATTTTGCATCTGTCAAAAAGTTTCAGAGAGACTAATAATGACATTATAGTACCAGATAGCAGCATCAAATGAAGATTTACCCAAACAGGACAAAACAATAGAGCATGATTTTTTTTGTTCTTTTTTTGATTCAGGAAATATAAAGGCATGAGGAGGATCATGTTGTTTATTTCATTCCTATCCACTCCAAATAGTCAAGGCTAGACTGAAACAAATGAAGTATTGAACAAAACCAAAAACTAACTCAGTAAAGGTCAACTGTTGTCATAAACATAAAAAATACATACATGAGAAATTAAATCAAACATCAGAAATCTCGTTGCATGTTATTGATGAAACTAATTCATCTCACTGACAAGCCTTGGATTAAAAAGTACGGATCAATCTGTTAAGATTCAAGAGAGCCAACCTTGATAATCTTGATGGCTCTTCCTATCTCATTTACGCTTAAACTTCGACGCCATGAGTAACCGCATGATCTTTGTATAAGTGCACACTTTGTATGAGGCCTCACAGCATGCATAAGCGCATCCCAATCAAGTCCACCATCTTCAGCCAGCTGCAATGACATAGTGAGAGAAAACACCCTCAAAATGAAATTCAGATATTTGCATTGCTGTAAGTTAAGTTTATACGTACAGGAACTTCCCGATACTCCACCCCAAAGTCTTTCAAGGAACCTAGTCCACGGGAATCTCGCTTTCCAATAACTTCCTCTAAAGTGTCATAAGGAGCTCCAGCAACTGCCAAGAGCTGACAATCATATTAGTTCTAAAACCATATGAACACCAAAAAAACTTCCATGATAGTTTCAAAACGAGTAAGAAATTTAGGACACAGGAAATAGAAAAATATATATAAATTCTCTTATAAGAGAAAAAGAAAAACTCACCTCATCTCCTGGCCTAAAAAATGCAAACAAGGCACAAGTGATAGCGTGAGTTCCTGAGAAGAACTGTAGGTATCAAGTAAATATTAACCTAGTGCTTAATATTTCTTTTGAAAATACAGAGTATGAAGTAGATACACAAACCAAAAGGACTCAGACCTGTGAGCGAACTATTGCAGATTCAGCACCAACAAGATCTGCAAAAGCTTGATCAAGTGCTTCCCTTCCACCAGCTTCATCGTGGCCATAGCCAGTGGATCCACCAAAGTGCTGATCATAAATACAAAATGTAGTTTTAACGATATAGACAGGAATAAATCTTATTCTCAGCAAGAATATTTGATCACTGCTATATATTGATATAATGGAATCTGGTGAACATGCATAAACTGACATAAACACAGCATGAAGGACACCTACAGCTGAACTTCAAGAAGCATAAGCAACCATAAAGGTTACTAGAAAGTTCAAAACCCAAGAACAAAACTTGAATTTATTTTCCATTAATAACTACTCAATAAATTTACTCACATGGGATCCAATTCGAGCTTTTTGGAAAGCTTTAAGAACACGAGAGGTATTGCAGGCCACCAAATTATCAACAGCTCTGAATTCTGAATGCAAGGAGTCCACTGCTGTCACAACCTGCTTACAAAAACATTTGAGGAAATATTTCAAATTATCCAAGTGTGTAACATTTTCCAATTCTTGCTCCTGTCGAAAATACATCAAGAACTGCTCCAAGATATCAATTTTTTTTTTATTCTCACAGCAACAACACTAGGGAGGATTCACTAATTGCAGGCTCAAGTTTCCGCAAAATCACAATTAGCATAAACAAAATTTTTCATTTTCCCCACGGAAAGAAACGATCATTATTGACTATACACTTGAGATAGAAAGATTCCTTATTTATTTCCACAGTCTGCATCAATTAAACGAACTCTCAAACTAATTACAATCCAGACTTCACAAGAAATCATTTAAACGAAAGCTAAAGGTGTTAAAAGCACACAAGAAAACTACAGAAATTAGTATTCTCAAACGAATACTTTTTCCATGAACACATTCAAAGTCAAATTCTCAAGTAGCTCCTCCTACATAATCTCTAAGCAAAAAAACAAAGAAATGAGCACATTAGACAACCAGGTTTCTTCATATCTAGAATTTTGCATAAAAAAACACTTAATGGGTACCCATTCCCACCAACATGAGTCAATCTTTCATATCTTTCCTCAGTTTTCACCACTTGTAATGAACACAAACAGAAACTAGACAATACAACATAAGTGGGTTTTAATAAATAGTTTATAATTACCTCTGGGACAAATGGGTTCTCATTGAGGTGGAAGGCAATTTGAGGGCTTGGACGTACTTTAACCGTAGACGTGAAAATTCTCATTGAATGCGCTGGATAAGCAGGAGTGGCGCAATATAAACCTCCCATGTTCTTCAATCTTCAGCACAAGAGTACTTCGAGAATGTCCCGGTCGAGTCTTATAGTTCTTAGTTTCCGGATAATCTACATAGTAGTTCCTGAAGTGTATTTATTTTAGGGAGAAATCTACTGTTATTAAATTTTAGTGTATTTTTTATTTTAGTTTATAAATTTAAAAAATAGTTATTTTACTTTTTTGTTCATAATTTTGTTAATTAAATATGATGAAAAAAATTAACGTGACACATAAATTTATTAAATTTAAAAATTTAATAACATAAAAAGTTATATCAAATTTTTATTATATTTAATTAATAGAGTTAAGAGTGAAAAATTAAAATGATTAATTTTTAAATTTATAAATTGAAATAAAAAAATATATTAAACTCAAAAAGGCCATAAATTTCACCTTTTATTTTTTTTAAGGACCATATAACTGAGAACAAGAGAATTACACGAATTATCTTCAAAGCCAAATACATAATTTAGCTCAATTTGCACACTTTTTTCGCTGACACCCCAATGTGCACAAGGACATTTTTGCTAATGCCGTAAAGGGTTTTGCTGAGTGGGGATGTGAATAAGGCCAAAAGCTAGTTACTTTTCGGTTAAAGTGTTTTATTTATTTTTAATAATTTAAATTAAATAATAATATCTGAACTAAAATTTACTAATTTAAATATAATAAATATATTTAAATAATATTTAAATTGTTAAATTTTAATTAATTAAATTTGAATCTTTAAAAATACTTTAACTAAAAAGCACCACAATCATATCCTTTGAATAAGAACATGAGTTTTAAAATTACAGTGTTTATGCTTGATGATGTGTACAAGAAAGCAAAAATGTTATAAATCCAACTCGAATTAAACTAAAATCAAACCAAAGATGTAACCAATTAAATCATTAACCTACTCCAAACAAGCAATCTTTATTCAAGATCTGCAAGTAAAAAAATGGCCGAAGTCATTATTCAAGGTATTTCGAACCTGCAAAAAATCAACCATGTTCCTTGTTGGAACTTCAATTTTTAATCTTTATATCCGTTTCTAAATTTGAATTTAACAGTCAATACGCATTAAAATGAAAACTTTTGATGCATTTTTATAATATTTTACTTTTTTGATATAATTATGTAGTGTTTCCGAGGACTTTGAAAATATATCCATTTCTTGGCGCTCTTGCTCTCTCTCAAATGTTACTGTGTTTTACATATTGAATCGGGCTTTGAAGCAATGACCGATCCCGGGGGTGCTCCTTATTTTTATTCCTTTAAATCCCTCAAACTTTTATTTCGTTAATTAAGTCTCTAATTTTGAGTTTCTAGAGATTCTCACATTCCTCCTTTTTTCATCTTTCATCTAGTCAATTTTAGTGTTAATTTTAATTCTTTTATGGATTTGTTTATGAAAATGTGTTATGAATTTGTCGAATTGAATACACAGTTGAATATTTAGAAGAGAAAAATGATCTAATATTATTGCATAATTTGTTTTTTAGGCCTAGCTATAGTTTAATTATATCTAATTGATTGAACATTTAGAAGAGATAGTGATTTAATACTGTCGCATAATTTAAACACATAAATGTGAGTTGATTCCATGTATAATTGAAATATTTTATATGTGTTTGTTAAAAACTCTAAAAGCGATGTGAAACAGGTTTATATTTATAAATTAAATTCAACACTTGTTATTTAAAAATTTTGGATTGGCCACTTCAATTTGGTTCCATCGAGAAAACCCATATCCATTTTTACACCTTCTCATTTACCATTTTTAAAGAAATTATGCATTGACTTAGTAGAAATACAAGATTGGAGCTTAATTAATCAATCAATACAAGTACAGCTATGTGATGCGGATGTGTAGCAGCAGCCGTTTTCATATTCTATAATATACGACATCACAACAAACAGGCGGTAATCATGCCAAAAGACTCTAGAACGGTTTGACGTTGGACAGCCTAATATATATATAAGTTGCGTTTTCAAGTTGATCAATAGGATTTGTTTGCACTATCTGTGCACTCTCTTGATCAATTAATTAGAAAATCTACTAAATAATGACTAAGTCAAAGACAACCAGCATCTTTAGGATTGGGAACATCCGAACATGCTTACATACAGTAAGGGATTTTATTCTAACTGGGTTGTGACCTACCTTAGTCATTTTAATTGAATATATAGGTTCAATATTTTTTAAAATACGTAAAAGATCGATTTATATTATTTATTATGGTATTGAAATTCCAAGAATGGCCATGACAGACGATGATGTTTCGTTTTCATATAACTTCCAGCTAGCATTCATCATTTTATTTCATATTTTCCATTCACAATGAAAAACACAAACACTTTTAAAATAGTGTTTGTTGAGTAAGTCAACTCTCTCTGCCTGTCTATTTCCTCGTGGACTTTTTGATAAATCACATATGAACATAGCCATAATCATATATAGTCAGACGAGGAATATTTGGTGTTTTTCATTTAAGACAAATTTTCGAATCTTAGATGAACATAAATTATGAGATTAATCTTATTTTTTGAAGTATTTTAATAAATTTATAGGAACAATTTCGTAATCTCTATTAATTTAAAAAAAAAGAAGATATCATACACATATTTTTTCCATAGTCATATGCATAGGTGCTAGGTAGTAGATAATCTCTTACTTATTATATAGAGACAAAGAGAGATGTCTTTGATCTCTTGATTAGAGAATCGAAAAATTTTGATTGTTCAACAATCAATATATATGATATTGATCAGTCTAGCTTTATCATAGAGACATCTGAGAAATATGCACTCGGGAAATCAGTGGGGAGGATCTTTCGAGATCATTAATGGACCAGACACGGAAGACGAGAGAAGCCGTAACATGGCCGAGTATGACAGGGCGGCGCTTCACCATCATCATCATCTCGACGAGACTCAACAAAGCTGGTTACTTTACCCTCAAGAGACGAAGAAGAAGAAAAAGTACGTTGACTTTGGTTGCATTGTTTGTAGTCATAAGGCCTTAAAGTGGACTCTCTACGCCTTTCTCATTGCCTTCTTCGTCATTGCTCTTCCCGTCATCATTGCCAAGACTTTGCCAAAGCACCACTCTCGTCCTCCTCCTCCTGATAATTATACTGTTGCCCTCCACAAGGCTCTTCTCTTCTTCAATGCACAAAAGTGTAAGTCTATATTCATTTGCGTGGAATATGATTAATAGCTTACTGAATTTTCAACAATCTTGAAAATAATTGCTTTTAGTTATTGAAAATTTCTAATGGGTTTCGATGAATTTGCAATTGTCAAATAATGTTAGTTTGCATTTTCGATTTAGGTTTCATTTTCGTTTGACTCTGATCAGTTTAATGAATTGGTTTGGGGTTGTGGAGAAAGAAGTTAGTGTGTGGACTAGTTATGAAGGATTTTTGTACATTGGATGATTAAAAAGAAAATAGTTTTTTCCATCACCAGGTACAATTGGATTTGATAATAACACCAACTGTATGATCCTATATCTCCATAATCTAGTGAAGGAATGGGAATTATGGATGTAGTTCCGAGACAAAGTAGCCTTAAAAAGTTGGAATAACTACTACTGCAATCTTTTTTCAATAAAAAGTAAACACCACACGAAAAAAAGTTCCTAGTGCTTCTTTGATTACTGTTTATGAGGCATTCAATATGGAAAACCATATGAATAGCTAGCTAATCAATTAATTCTGTCTTGACATCAACCATGATTTATTCATAGCGTTTGAAATTTTTATTTAGCTTGGTGGAGGTGTTTTCGGAAGGAGGTCATGAGCAGTGAATAATTAATTTCAAGTTTGGGGTATTGGATTTTTATAAAATGAAAGTATAGGGATGAGGAAATAGAGTTTTCAAAACTAAGGGATGCACTTGTAGGATATGCTAGTTAATCCTTGAGGAAAAAATAGTGAATTACCCTTTTAATTAATTAATAATGGTGTACATTTGTAAATTTCTTGCCTTTGCTCTAATCAGCTGGAAAGCTGCCAAAGAACAATGGGATAGCATGGAGAGGGGATTCTGGATTACAAGATGGAAATGACACGGAGTTTAAGGGAGGGCTTGTAGGAGGATATTATGATGCTGGGGACAACATGAAGTTCAACTTCCCCATGGCATTCACCATCACAATGCTGAGTTGGAGTACAATTGAATACCATCAAAAATATGAGGCCATTGGTGAATATAAACATATGCAAGACCTCATCAAGTGGGGTACCGACTATTTGCTCTTAACCTTCAACTCCAGCGCCACCAAAATTGACAAAATTTATTGCCAAGTACGTATGTATTGTGTTCGACTGCAATTGGATTGTATTTCAATTTGAAAAATATGTGTCTTCATTTAAGACAAGTTTTACTGTCTTGGATGCATAAAGTTAACAAAATTAAAGATAGTTTCGTAATCTGTATTCATTTAACTTGAATAAAGATGTTAACCAATACATATTTCATTTAATATATATTTGATTGGCTTGGATTTATACATGGGATCAGGTTGGGCATGCATTGAATGGGTCGACAACCCCAGACGACCACTACTGCTGGCAAAGACCAGAGGACATGGACTACAACAGACCCTCTGAGTTTGTAACAGCAGGTCCCGACCTTGCCGGCGAAATGGCAGCAGCATTAGCAGCAGCCTCAATTGTGTTCAGAGACAATGAGGCCTACTCCAGAAAGCTTGTAAGAGGTGCTGAAACTGTGTTTGCATTTGCCAGAGAAAATGGAAGGCGAAGAGCCTACTCTCGCGGCAATCCCAACATTGAACCTTTCTACAACTCGACTGGTTATTACGACGAGTATATGTGGGGTGCCGCCTGGTTGTACTATGCCACTGGAAATCGTTCCTACATTTCACTGGCAACAAATCCAGGCATCCCTAAGAATTCCAAGGCTTTTTACGGAATTCCGGATTTGAGTGTGTTGAGTTGGAATAACAAGTTACCCGCAGCAATGTTGTTGTTGACCAGGTATAGGATTTTCTTGAATCCTGGATATCCTTATGAGGATATGTTGCGTATGTATCACAATGTTACATGTCTTAACATGTGTTCTTACCTACGACAGTTCCAAGTTTTCAATTGGACTAGAGGTAACTTATGCCTACCTTTTTCTTCTTCATGTTCTTCTTTTTCCTGTTTATCCATGGACAGTTGTAAGTTTTCAACATGTATGTGTATGCAGGGGGGATGATCCAACTCAACCATGGAAAACCACAACCTCTTCAGTATGTTGCTAATGCTGCTTTTCTAGCATCTCTCTTTGTAGATTACTTGAATGAAACGGGTGTTCCAGGATTTGATTGTGGTCCCAACTTTATTCCCCTACATGTTCTTCGGGCTTTTGCCACTTCTCAGGTACCTAAACCATGTATTGACATTGCCTATTTTCTGCTGAGTAATATTAGGTATCTTAAGTTGAGACAAGTTCTCCTCTCAACTCAAGACAGTGTACTAAAATATCTTTGATAAACAGGTAGAAATAGTCTAATAATCTGCCTTGAATTGAGGCAAAAAAAAATTTCTTGACTCTAAGTCACGTATTTTTCCTTCCGCTGTTATTAACACCTTTTGCTCTTAATTCTATACAACTCATCGCATCTATTTTTTGGGACAGATTGATTACATTCTAGGTAAAAATCCCATGAATATGAGCTACGTGGTGGGATACGGCACCAAGTTCCCCAGACATGTGCATCATCGAGGAGCATCCATACCCCATGACAACAGAAAATACTCGTGTACAGGTGGATGGAAATGGCGTGATAGCCAAAACCCAAATCCTAATACCATC
>CAODLS010933693.1:0-11270 GCA_948243855.1 Flueggea neowawraea | reverse complement strand
GAGTAAATATTAGTATACCTTTTGTGTGAATAAATTAGAATTTATGTAAGAAATTAGAAGTAGTTGTTGGAGCTGGTTTTGGAAATTCAGAGAGTGTGCGCGTCGTTTTGGTTCCTCCTCCTTCGCGTCGCGTGGTTAGGGCATCCGCCAAGTGTCCTCTCTCTGCTTTCCTTTTTTAGCTTTCAAGACAGGGAAGCCCAAATTTTTTATTTTAATAATTTTGTGGGCCAGCTGCTCTGGATACGTGGACCAATGGGAGAGAGGTAGAGTGCCCGATGTGACGTCCACCCAATGGAAGCGCGCGATGTGGGAGAATATCTGCCGTCCACGTATCTTACAAGGTGCTGTTAGATGTTTGGTGGACAAAAAGTCATGGCGCATATTTTATATGGTGCGCCTGAAGGGTGCGTTGTGCGCACATGGGTATGCAAGGGGGAGTGAGATATGAATGCGCATTTTGGTAAAAAAATCGGTGTTTATCTGGTTCATGCGCGTGAAAGCAATGTGCCGACAATCATAAGGAATATGCCGGTGGCTGTACCACTCTTTGTACCAGGCGGCCAGGGACGGAGCTAGAAGGTTTTTGGTCCGGAACACACTTTAATATATAATAAAAAATATATATATATTTATAATTATTAAATAAAATTTATTTTTTATTAAATTTAAATTTAATTGAAAATAAGAGTATAAGTATTAATTTTTAAGTGACAATAAATTTTTATTATAGGTTGATAACCTTGTTCTAATTTAGGGATCGTATTCTACCATTAACTTTCGTAATACAGGATCAATAATAATATCATCTTCACTTAACTCAACTCGTGTCTTCTTTTGACTCAATTTACCGACATTAATTTCAGATTAAATAATTACATTAAAATTATTTGATGAATCATCACTTCTACTTATTAATGTATATATTATTTTTAATCAAAAATAATTCAATGTATAAATTAATTCCATCCAACAAATTTCAAAACCTAACAATTAATCTACAAAAAAAAGAAAAACTCACACATGAAATTTGACTCAAATAAAATAAATTTCTCCTTTCAAATTTCAAAACTTACTAAATCATAAATTTACAACAAAAATTATATTATTAAAAATTTACAAACAATATATGTGTTACCAAAAATTCACAAACCATATACTTTGTTAGAATTAATTGTATCCAAGTACTACATTTTTAAAATCTATATTATTACTAAATCTCACAATATCAATTTAATACTGCTCAAAATAACTCTAATTAGACTATAAATTTATTAATTATGTGTTAATAGATAATTTAAAGCCTTAAAAATTAAATTATTAAATATAGAAAAAAATACTACATAAATATTATATGTACTATAATATATATTGTATAATATTATATATATACTTATCCTAAACTATATAAAAATTCTAAACAAATCAAATATATTTTTTGTATAATATATCTCGAATAAATATTTTGGAAAGGCTCCCGGGAGCCGTGACCCCTCCCTCCCAGCGGAAGTCCCTAGTTGACGAAAATACCATTATGATATTTACTGTTTTTTTAATATCTACTTACTGTTTTATGACTGTGAAATATTTACTTTTACTGTTGAGGGGGGTGTTTGTTTGTTGTTATGATATTGTGGGACTTGCTTTTTAAGACCACCTACGATAAAAGGAAGATGAAAAAAAATCTTCAACATAAACGACTCTTCTGGATAAACTAATTAAAGCCTACCTCTGGGAGTTAATTTGGCAGAAAGAAATACTGTTTTAGTGTTTTTTATTCGGGTTGAAAATATATTTATTTTTTGGGTTGGTTTTGAATATTTTCGCTTCAATAAGTTAACGTCAACTCCTAACAAGTGTCATGGTAAATTTCACTCGATCACTACCGAGCAAAACAATATTTCATAACGGAAAGTATTTATCTAAATAGTCACTCTTAACAAAAATATACTACAGTCCCCGACTCTCCTTTTGCTAACCAAAAAAAAAGCCTCAACTGCTACTTAATTCATAAGTTCATCTCAATGGAAACCCAATTTAAAATTAAATATTAATTTTATTTCAGGAACTAAAAATGACAATTAAATATGAATTGTACACAAGAAGAGCCAATGGCATATAAGATGAAATCAAATTTGCACACACTCTCCGCTCATTTGAAAGATTACAATATTAATTATCCCTTGACCTTCACAGGGAACTTGGAAAAAACGACTATTGGGGAGACGCTAAAGGCAGCCGAGCCAACGTCCTATAATAGAATAGAAATATTATAGAATTGATTAATATAACTTATTGGAGTTAATCTCCTTACCTCATTGGGAAAGCGGGTTTGACTAGCCGGCCGGATGGAGATGTATTGGATTGGACGACGCACTTACTATATTTGCAAACACTTCAATGTATTAGGCCGTGTTTGTCACGCTCTTACAACTGCGAGGATTTGTCTTACTTTGTTGGGATTGGCCAACACCGTTGATGATTGATATATTAACTCAGATGGAGTGGATTTTGAGGCTGAGGAGCAAACAAGCCCTGATCTCTGTGTTTCTTTTTTTGTCGTTTTTGGCAAGCAATAATAGAAAGAAGCAATGAAGGTACTTTGCACCGGTGAAGAGGATAAGGATGCCGTCCGGAGAAGTCAATGGTTCGTAATTGTAAATTGTTGCCAGGCGGAGACGCAGCAGTAAATAGTCAAGGTACGGCAAGGGAATTCATTGTTTTCTTTTTTTACTAGTATAATTTGGGCTAAAAATCTATTAATATAGTAACATTCGATAAGAGATTTGATCTAGATTAATAGGCCGAATTCAAATGTGAGGGCCCATATTATGAAGGCTTTGTTAAAAGATATATTTATTTTATGGACTTAAAACAAAAAAGAGAATAAATCTTAAAGATATTTGAAAAATTTGATATTACGATATTTAAATTTTAAAGGGAGATCATCTTATATTTGATCAAGTCTATTGTTCACTTTATAAATATCATCTTTCTAGTTCAAAGAGAAGTACGTTTTCACTACTTATAGAATTACCAAAACTCTGCCAAAATAATCTAATAACTTAAGTATCGGAGTGTAATCAGGGGATCAACCCTCAACCTCTGACTTTATTTATTTTACAGAATTTACGTAAAAATTTAAAGACTATTCGACTTCATTATTGTTCTAGGCAACAACATTCACCTTTGACTTATCAAAATAATCCAACTCGGTCCAACATGTTTATGTACTTTTCAATTTTTCTTACACTTCTTAATACTGTAAATTTACCCAAACATAGATTTGCTTGCTTACGTGGTTCTTCGGCATCATTCTAGGCCAAATAATTTCAACTTGGACATCATATTATAATATGAGTTACGTATAGAATTTAAAAAAAATAACACAGATATATAGCTGATTAGAATATCCAATAAAAGACCAATTATTTTTATCAAAATGAAAAGAAACACACATATGTAACCCAACATATACAAATATGTTTTTTTTGGCTTTATTTGAGCTAGGGTCTACAACAGTTATTTCTATATCTATTTCCAACTCTTTTAAACAAAGGCTTAAAAAAGTTTTGGGTAAATTAATAGACTTGAGTCCTCCAAAACTCTCCTACAACGAATAAATCGTGGGAGAGCTGTGGAGAGAGACTTTACAGCCCCTCGGCACCAATTAATCACTTTCAGCAAGCCTCAAAGGACCAAAAAAGCAACAAAAGTGGCACTTCTTTATCTTATACGACGGACTTTCAAAACTAGTGAGAACGAGAAATGTGGGGGCAAGGCTTGTGGACTACGGTCCATCTTTGTGTAAAAGACAAGGACTATTTCCTCTCTTATCTTTTCCGCATGTCATGTGAGAGAAGCACCATAACTAACTCTACATGAAGTCTTTTTGGTGATTGGTATAATGAGAAAATGACAAATGGAGATAAGCCAGGCCCATAGTAGGCATACTTGATCCTTTTGGGGGGTTACCAAACAAGGCAACACTTGTATTGCAATTATACAATGTGCCAATTATTGCAGCACTCTGAAATTGGAAGCCAAGCAAGATGTTCCTGTTGTGACATATGTTACTCACCATTTTTGTGCCATTTCTCCAATGAAACCAAAAAAGTAGACAATGCCCACATCTGCCTCTGCATTGCCGCGTATTTTGGAGTCCTGTTTTGTAACTCAAATACCTGTCTTACGCTTTCATTTCCGAACTCATTTGAGCCTCAAAAACATTCCTTTTTTGTCCAAACACATTTTGTTTATTCTCTCTCCTCATTATGTTGATCATTTGCCTTCACTAATATGGATCAAGTACTTGTTTGAAAAAGTGTAATATATATCAGCCTTTTGATTAATTGAAAAAAAAATAACACGATTTCTTATAAAAAAACATGTTAAATGCTAAATGTTATATGCCAAAGACATGTTATTTTCAATAAATAAGCCCCAATTATTAAACTCATCTGGAAAGAAATGATGTGAAGTTTACAAACAAATGAAAAAATTACTTAAAAGAACATAATCTTCTTTGATATTTAGTAGTGCAGTCTTGCACATTTTTATTTCGACAGGCTGACATCAAAACTTTTTTAAGGTCTTTGCTCAAACAAAGATCACACAACAGGGGAAAGCGTGTAAATAAGCATCACATCACAAGTGATGGTGGAGAAAGGAGCATGGAAAATTTATTGATACGTGTCCAACTATACCTCTCCGGAATACAGACTCCAGAACATTGGCGTTGGTGCTTACCAGATCCATCCAATAAGGTTGCGGATAACGCGGCTACCGTTTCGAGATTCTAATCGCTGACATGGGGATGTGTTATTGTATCCTCATGTCGTAGGAGGACGGACTATACGTGTTAGGTGCAAGGTCTACTGGCCCCACGCCTGACACATTAATATTTTTTTTAAATCATAATCTTACCATTGGATCGTTTTGATCCAACGGTTATATTTACTCAAACGGATATTAAAATAAAATTGTATTTAGTAGAAAGTTGAGTATGCGTCATGCGGGACTTTTAAAGTAGCCCTTGGATTACGGATGAAAAAACTGAAGAGTTAGGAACTGGAGACTTTAATAAAATAACAATAAAAATTTTGAGCAGACGTCCCGCGAAACGACTAAGGGACCGTATGTTACAAGTAGCCTAAGCCGCACAACAAAAGCTCTGTAGACACCTGTTAAACTTATGAGACACGTGGCAAAACGAAACTAGTCCCTAAAACTTTACGTCTCTATCATTTATTATTGGGATGGTCTGGTTCATACTTGGAAGAGTACTAATGCATGCAAGTTATGTTCATTCGTTCATCAGGTTGAAGAAAAGCTGACGTTTTCTTCTGTGTTCTGTAGCCTATCTATGATTAGAAGAGGCTTTTGACTTCGAGGTTCAGCTATAACAGGAGACAAGGCTACACAATTATCCAATCCCAACATTAAGTACAGCAGCTGCAGAATCAATTTGAAGCCCATCAAAATAATGATTTTTTTTTTTGAAGAGCTTCAAACTAATGATTGGACCATGTAGTTTTAATTCTTTATCCATTTAAATCATAATCTTAGGAGATGAACAGTTACCATCATGGGCAAACACTTGTCTAGTTTTCTTCTCCATGCTACATCATTTTATTTTTTCAAATCATATCCTCCGGTAAGGCCGGGCTAAGAAATCAGACCTAGAACGAAAGCTTTTGTTGGATCCAAGTTTTTTTTATATCAGTAGTTTCAGTCCAAATCCGACCAAACTATTTTTGGAGACAGTTTATACATGTATGCACAGAAAGAGTGAGAAATGTAATTTGTGCAGCTAGGGGTGAAAACAGCCTAGTTGCTCACGAGGAGCTTGGTGTTCGATTCAAATAAAACTAGTTCATAATTTGATTTGATAGTAAATGCGACAAGTTTGAATTAATTTTTAAGCTCAAAATTTAAACAAACTTAGGCTAAAAACTCCAAAACTCAATTTGAAAAACTTGTCAATAAACTCGATTATGTGCTTGTGAATAGACTAGTGATCAAACTCATTAGTTAGCTCACGAATAGGCTCACACTCACCAAAATTATGCATCTCTTATTCTATTTCTTATTATTAATATGTAATAATATACAATTTAGTTGTTCTTCAATCTTTATTTACTATTTTGAATGACATTAATTAATATCTTTGAAGACTGAGAATGAGCACATGTATTCAACACAGCCTTTTTTAATGTGAAGCTTTAATAATCTATGATGTGTAATGTTGTGTATATATGATGATGCTGTATGTTATGGATTTTTATATGAACCAGAAAATTTATCACGTGCGGTGCAGGTGAGGTTGATGTGCATATTTCGTTGTTATTATAACAAATTAAAATCATCAGAAAATTTAGATGTAGGTAAAAAAAATACAAAATTAATCCTAGTAATAAAGTTAATATTGGGTCACCACTATGTATGATACCCACTAATTTATTTGCATCATTATAGTATACTATACATAGTCCAAAATAAATCACCATCTCTTATAAAATTGTGAGATCTCTTTTGTTTAAAAGTGTGTAATAATTTTTACAATATTCCTTTTAAAGTGAAGTAACGCCCATTTTTATGGTAAACCAAATGTATATCCTCATCCTCTGCTTCATAGTTCATATTTCTTACATCATCGCAAATCAACCTTTCTCCTTCTACAAAATAGATCTACAGTTTATTTACTTCCCTACTACATAAACTAATAGATTGAACATTTGAAAGATAAAACTTAGATATAAATTGGAATAATTATAAAATTAGTGTATATAACGAAACTATATTGGTTATTTGGAAAAAAAAATACTTGTATAAATTGCATAGACGAAATAATTATGATAAATGGAATAGTTCAGAATTAAAAGAAACAATACTTACGTCAATTTTTTTTAGGTTTTATAAATCTATAACAAAGTCCTTAGTTTTTTTTTCATGTGCTACGAATTTTTAAAAAATATTTTATATGTTATTGACAACATCGGTATAAATTACAGAACAAAATATATTATGTTTTCTTAAAGACTTATTAATGAAGCTTTTTAATTTTAAAAATAAACAATTTTATTAATTTTATTAATGAAAAAAATTTATTTTTAGTTTTATTATTGTTGAAAAAGCAATTCATTCATGATGGTTGAATCAATTTTGATCGATCAAAGTATAAATCAAGACCATTGACTAAGTCAATTGAAATACCCAATTGAATAATAAATGAAATGTGCTTTTATATGTGTAGAAGAATCCATATGACTTATTATTATATTAAACCAAAAATGACTTTACAGTGGGGGTGATCCATTCAGGAAACAAAATAGACGATCTTTTCATCAAAAAGAGACAAAAAAGGAAACTCTCTACAGTAAGAGAAAAACCAACGCTTTTTCACCAAGAAGAAGAGAAACGCCCTTCTTCCCCACCGGTATTATGCAGTGATCAACAGAGGCATCTAGACTATGAACAAGTCGAGTGTTCTCATCGTCAAAGTGATCGTAATTTACTTGCGAGACCGACAATGACATTCTCAATTTTGTACAGCCATTGTTCCGTTGTTGTTCATGTTCTCCCTCCGGTGTGTAATCGAGGTCGGGTTGATTCTATTGTTCATCTGTCGACTGGTATGTGTATTCCTTCAATTATAATGTAAAATAGAGATGATTTTTATTTTACAAATAAATATAATTTAGCTTACATCAATATATTATGTTAAGTTTTTCTTCTAGACTTATTAATAAAATATATTTATATTCAAAGTGATTGATATTAGAATCCTATTTTGAAAGACTCAATGAAAAAGGTATTCTTCTTTTTTTTGATTTATCTAATTATCTTTTTTAATATATTTTTATAGTTAAAAATATAATTTATTTTTTAACTTTATATGTGATTATATCCATTAATTCTTATTAATTAAATTTATTATCTTTCAATTTGTATGATTAATATTTTTATTTGTTATATATTGCGTGTTTTTATAATACATTGATAAATAAATTAAATATAGCTAGATTGTAGCATTAGTAACAAGGAAATTTTCCTTATTAGACAAACAACCTATAAAAAGGTATCTCGATATTAATTGTTATATGTGAGATTAAACATTTGTCTTCACTAAGAGAATTTAGTTATATAAAGATTAATTTAATTATTCTAATTGATATGGTATGTAATTGGACATTAGAAATTGAAAATTAAGGTTGAAATTTTTAGTGTAGAAGCTAATTTGTTAAATTTTAGAATGATCGTTTTGGGATGGAAAATTTTTAGGAGTATTTTAATCCAAGAAGTCTCAAGTTCTAATATATAGTTTTTAGAATTAATTATTTATTTTTACAATTAAGTAATTAGTAGGATAAATAATTTTAATATTTTTTTCGAATAGTTTATCAACTAGTAATTTTTTCATAAATTTTATAAGAAATTTACTAAAAAAAACTGCTTAAATTGAAAATACTTTGATTACTTATCATCACTCCTTGCCATGTGTTGATCACAATGTTGATTTTTGCAATCTTATATTGAAAATTGTTGAAAAATATGGTCCGCCTAATAAAAAAATTTTAATTTTCTATTATAGTTGAATAGGAGTAGCAAATTTTTAGTTTCAATAAAAAATGGTTCTCCACGTTTGGTTTTTTCCCCTTCTCAATCACTTTTAAATTTTCACACTTATAATAGGAATAATGTATTTTCTTTTGATTTATTTAACATAGTATGTTTCCTACTTAGATCAGGATACCGAAAATATAGCAAAATACTTTTTTTTTTTTAGTTTTAGATGTCCATATTTTTATATATAGTATAGATTATTGGAGCCACCATTTTTGATAAGCTTGAGGAATTTTGAATTACAGATTATGGACTGAATATTTATGGGGTCAACAAAGGAACTAATTATTGAGAACATAATGTCAACGACTTTGGAGAAACAAGAAGAAGAAGAAGAAGAAACGTTAGTTATTAGGATTGATTTAATTCAAATAGTTATTCCATGCCTGGATGAAATATTCAGGTTCATCAGCATTAAGCGTCAATCCCGTTTTAAGCAGATCACCTGTTCTCCAAAATAGATTACACTTCTTTTGAAATTTATGAGGGAAATCTCCTCTTGCTCAGTGACACTTGTCCGCGCGAAAACCTTTCTTTGTCAAATTCTGGTAATTAAATTCAACTCCGAAATTGTGACGATTAATTTTTTTTTGTTTAATCTTTAATTTTCAACACTGTCATCATTTAGTTACATTGAATGAGTGTTTTACGTTAATTGAAGACACTCATTGTAATGGGTTTCAATTGTTTGTGATATACTCTAAATATATTATATTTTTTAAAAGATGTATAAAACTGTTTTTATGTATAATTTATTTAATTTTATCAAATTATAATCTAATTTACGGTCTCTTATAAACAAATTCCTAATTATTTATGAGTTCTGAACCCTCTTGGACATTTAAATTTCAGTTGCTTTTTTAGCAATATATTGTACTCCAACTCCATAATCATTAGGTTTACTTAAGTTTTTATTGTTTTTTCACGAACATTGTGAGGTTTTTCTTCTCTTTTTTTTTTTAGTTTCACATTATCTATTTTGTTAACTTATCAATAATAAAAATCAAATAGCTTCAATCTAAATTGCTTAAACTATTGAATTAAAATAATTCTCGACTCAATTTTATCATGAATAGTAGTTTAGGCTGTCTTGAACAAATTCCCTTTTTTTTTCCATTTATTGATGATCAGGGGCGGACTTGAAGGCTTCGAGACTCCTTTTGATACACTTGAATATAATATATATGGAGAGAGAGATATATTTATGGTATTTCTTATGACATGTTTATAGTTTATCTGTAGTATAATATATGTATACAAATTATACGAATGATGTTGGGTTTTTTGGTCCCTTCTTATATGAAAAAAGTCTAAATTTTTAAGAGGCCCATTTGTGTTAAATCCATTAGAGTTTATTTTAAATGTTTTAGCAGCCACATGGTTGAAGTGAGACGAGAGAGAGTCTTATTTGTACCAACTCAAAACCAAAAGAAAACACTTGGGAGAATTTTCTACTCTAAGCGTTCAACTCGTATAGCCTCTTCCAGTCAACTTTTGAAGGCTTATTTGTGGTCTGATCGTCGTGATTTTTGGAGGGCATGTTCATCTCTGTGTGCTCTTGAAAGTGGACGGTGGATGTTGGATTTTGACTGTTGGTTTGTAAGTTATTGGGTCGAGAACAAAAACTGTCTGGGTTTGGTTTTAGCAATGATAGGTTTGATTGTTCTCCTCGTTTGGATGGATTTCCGTGGTCCAATCGAGCTGATTTTTGGTCAGTAGGTAAAATACATTTGGAAGTTTATTCTGGTCAGAGGGGATTGGCTTTTAAGGTCGGAAAGATCCTCTTTTGTTGGAAAAACCAAAATTCTTTGTTTATTCTCTTTACTCTTAATTTGTTAATTTTGTTTATTGGTGTTGTGGCTATGTTTATTAGTGTTTGTAGCACTTTTTGGCTTGTGTAGTTACTGTAAATATTGTTGATTATTGTGGAGCTTTTTGCTTGGACCGGAGAGTGGTCCCGTAGTTTTTATCCTTCGATTTGAAAGAGTTTTCCACATTAAAAATTGTTCTGTATTCTTTGAGTGATTGGTTTGATTATTTCTATTTATTAGAACTATTCTATATTTGTTCTTCTTATTTAGTCAAGTGAGATAGAGTGGGAAAGGAATTATAGGGGTTAGTTTTTTGGTATTGTTGTGTTGCCCCCTTTCTCAACAAATGAGGCATTATAGTATATTATATATAACATAAAAAAAAAATATTATACAGAACATTTTTTTCACTCATACTTAATTACCTTAAAACATGACATATAAATATATAGTATCAAACCTTTTATAGTAATATATTTTAATATCCATATGTTTTGTTATTAAAAAAGAAAACTAGTCCAACGAAAAACATTTAAGAAAGTGAAATTAAAGTATGGGAGAAAGAAAAACAGATTACGAGGCTAAACTTCGGAGAAGCTTCCAAAATATTTGTATGCTGTAAATTGCATACGTCTCTCACAACTTGGGTGGCACGTGTCACGGGCTTAGAGTTTTAGCGCAGGGACTTCACTCATGCGGCATCCCAGGATTCACGCATACTCGAGGTTCAACCTTTCTCCGTCTCCGATGCTTACTGGTTTCGCCCTCCCATGGGCTCATCAGGGGAGCGGAGACAACTCCCGACCAGTGTGGTGTCTAGATGGCACGCAGATCAGT